>UFQX01000711.1:177898-283803 GCA_900497675.1 Arapaima gigas | reverse complement strand
TAAGAATCTACCTGTACTTCTCAACAGACATTGAAGTTGCACGCCTAAGACTTTTGCACAGTATTGTATATAATTAAAGAAAGTCTTCATTTCTGTCGCACTGCTGCAGAGATGAACACACGAGAGGGAGAGGAACACATGGCAAAGGCCTGTTTTGAAAGGGAACCCAGTGGAATAAAAGGCAGGCGTTTGTATGAACAAGTATTCGCTGATCCTTTCTATTGATCATCTTCGTTGGGACGAAAACATGAGAAGTTCCTTGTACATAAACCACAGCAGACTTTGATCCTGTAGCTATAGCAGTTACTGTATGTGGCAGCACCGCTTTGATCGCCCCTGAGTTACAGTAGTTACACGTCTCAGGACAGCGATGTTATACAACTCCTCGAACTAAGCTTTGCTCCTTGGATGGAACGTCCGCTTTACCTGCCGTAGTTCCTGGCCGTCGTCATCCGTTGGAAATGCTTTGAGCTGAGATGGAGCTGAACTCTGATCATTCTTAATGTGAAAGTGTTGCAAAGGTGACGAGCAGGTAGAAAACGTGTTAAACACGTGGACTTGGGCGTCGCCCCCCGGCCTATTTTCTGCCAAAAAAAAGCGACGTTTGTGCGAACTTCCAAAAGTGCTCCGTCACTTACAGTCAGCAAATCTGTCACGTTTTATTTATCCTGACAAAACCGATCCAATATGGAGTCGCCTGTAAATCCCGCATGTTTTTTTTTAACATCACGTGATGTGCTGCGAATGATAACGTGTGATTTGTGAAGCTCTGCGTTTCGAAAGGACTTGTTCTGTCCTTTCAAAAAAAGAAAACAAAAAAAAATTAGCAAAATAGCTCACGTGTATTACTCTTGCGTTGCAAGAAAAAAAAAAAGTTCGACTCGTTTTGTAAGCGTTCAGTCAACTTGAATCTTTGAAGCAGCCAGTGAAACGTGAAGAGCACAGTCTGTGGGGGGTGATGTCAAGAAAACACAGTTTGCTAAGAGTATTTCCAGTTATAACTGGAAGAAAGCGTAAATAAGCTAGGAAATGGAACCTGAACGTTCAATTTCTAGTCACTGGGAAAAGAAAATACAAAAAACTTGGTAACGGGGCGCGTGAAGAAAACAACGTAAGGAACGGCTCACTGGGCCAGTTGTTGAGGTGTAACATTTGTAAAATAAATGTCCGATCCTGTGGATGATATGTACATCTGACATTCTGTAAATAGTCGCTATTAATAAAAATGATTGACGGCCATTTCTGGCCGCGTCCTCTGTGTTTTCTGCATATTGTTTATAAACCTGCCACTCATGTAGACCCCTGAGCATCAACAAAAATCGATCGCTGGAAGAAACGTTTTTTGGTCCCATCCCTTAAAGGACCGTGCGCTCAGCCTCGCTCAAGCACATCCCCTTGCGTTGCCCCCCCCCCCGCGTGTCTCAACTTATCCATTTCCAGCCCAGTATTGCCCACAGCTCGAAATGTGTTCGAAGAAAACNACACCCCCTTGCGTTTCCCCCCCCCCCCCCCGCGTGTCTCAACTTATCCATTTCCAGCCCAGTATTGCCCACAGCTCGAAATGTGTTCGAAGAAAACTCTAAACTGTAATAAGTGGTATGTTGCCGAACAATCCTTGTTTTCTGGAGTGAGATTGTAGAAAACTGGGTGGAGGTGCGTGAGGGTGACGTTTCAATCCCGCCGCCCCCCGTGATTTGAGCATCTTCGCCTCCGCGCTGCGGCCTGACTTGGCTGCACGTGGCGTGTTCAGCAGCATCATCGCATCTCCAGTAAGAGATCAGTGAGATTTCGGAATCCAACCACTGCTATTTAATAAATAAATAAAATAGGAAAGAGGTTCCCTTTTACATGAACCCCAGCGGTGGTGAGTTTGGAACAGCTTTAATGTTCGAAATAACCAGATGAACGTGAAGAAGGAAAGGTGAGCACAACGTCTGAAAAAACTAAGAAAACGCTTCATTGCTACCAAAAGGGTAATTTCACTTATGACTCGAAGAAAACGTTAAAAAATGATTCGAACCCTGGTTTGGAGCTGATGAGCTTATTCCGTTTTCCGTATAAAAACGACAAAAACCGTATGAGCTGCATTGCGAAATTTCCAAAAGCCAGAAGAGCGACTCGGAAACGTAAACGTTGAAAGTTTTTTTTTAAATGCCAATTTTTCTCAGCTGAATTTATGTTTCTGATAACGTTGTTATATTTTATTGTTTTGGGGTTTCTGTTACATGCCTATGATATTTTTGTATAGTTGCACTCTAATTTACCTTTTTTTAAATAACTTCCTTTTACATTCAAATGGCGGCTCTTTCTCAATTCATCCGGATTTCTTACCTTTTTGTCACCACGCACGGCCATCGCCGACTATTTCTAATAAAATTACCTCCAAAGAAATTCTAAAAGACCCCGGTGTCGCTTGGAGCGGGAACCAACAAAACGCAGATCTTTTATGCAATAAAAAAAATGTTCTGCAGGAGGGAAACGTAGAACGTATTCGTGCCATCTCCCTATAAATAACCGCGTTCTACACCAGTGTTTTAAACTTTATTTATGGGTTGCGACGAGTAAGTTTTAATCGGCGGCTTTGTACACAGATAATAGCCGTGGTTTTTTTTTTTTTACTTTTTTTAAACGACTGACTTCACATTTTCATGTTGGTCGTCTGTTAAAATCTTCCTCAATTCATTAGAGAAGAAGTGCGCTATTAGATTTATTCCGCCGCTATTGATCGGAAGCTTCTTGCAGCGCTGACTGAGTAACTGTGGTTTCCGGCTGCTGATGCCAATGTGCTGCCAGACAGGCAATAAGTGCGCAGCCGATAAATCTGCCGCAAACCGTGAAGGACACGCTTTAGAAAACGCCGCTCAAGTTTGTAAGTCTAGCATGAGGTATGAATTGACCTTTAAATGTGTCAGAATGCGGTGAAAATGGGTTTCAGCAGCGTAAACCCCCTCAAATTAAATCTGATGCTTTGTGTCTCTCAAAAATGTCAGGTGAGCGATCGTTTATTGAATACCTTTGGTCCTTGGCAACGCAGGGCAGCAGAAGGAAGTTGTTCTCAGAGGTGCGTCTTCAGTCAAATTTTTAGGCACTGTTTTAGCCACAGGGTAGAGGTTCTCGTCCTGGTGCTGTAGTTTGCTGCACGAGCGGAACGGAACGGCTGTGTAAGTCTGCGTGAGCAGCTTTGCAGGTTCCCGTCGACAGCGACATACTACGTTCATTCCTACATTAAGAAGAGTGGCGAGTCGAGGGCGTCCGGCTCGATGAAGACGACAACCAAGGTGATGATGTTGAAGGGGAACCAACAGATGCAGTAAGACAGGCTCATGACCACCACATATTTGGACCGGTTGCGGTTCACGCGCTGTCTGGATAGGAATTTGAACAAGAGGAGGAAGCCGCCACCCGTTAAAAACTAATGGTCCCAGCTAGAAGGTTCTATCAGGGAACTTGAGAGACAACCGATTTCGACCGCAGTGGAGTTGATACTGAATAGCAGCTAGCAAGGCGCCCGCAACACACGTCATAAACTTCACCCCCCGCACACGTTTCTTGTGCTCGTTCGGCCGGCTTGTGGGCGGTAACTATCACGCCACTCTCATGGCAGTCAGTGGTAACCGAAGGGCCAGCTGTAGTCCAGAGCCACTGAACAAAGAGCAACAGGCAAGGGAAGGTTCAAAAGAAAGTAATGGAGTGCTTCTGCCTGCACCTGCTAGAGTGACGAATGGACGGCACTAAAAAGGTTGCTCCAAAAGGGAGGCCACAGACACGGACCACGGAGCCGTCGCAACGACACAATACAAATAGAAGAACAACATTATCAGAAGCAATGACAACTTTCTAACGCTATTCAGCTGATCAAGCCATAACCCACCAACCACAGCACCCGGCTTCATCTAACAGGGTGAAATCCTGGTAACAGCTGGATCGCTGTAGGCCGGATCTGCGTTGCAACGGTGCAGCGACCGATTAAACTAGTAGAGTTTCTTCTAGTTTCTTTCTTCTTTCTTCCAGTGGAGCGGCACGGTTCACAAGACATAAGCGAAACTCACTTTTCACCGATTCAACTGCGCATCTTCACAGCTGGGATCAAGGTTACAGTGTGAGTCGCAGCTTATTGAGGTATAAATATTTCCTCCCCCCAACAGTAAATTGTACTAAATGGCTTAAATTATGGTCCTATTTGTATAGATTTAACGGGGACAAAGTAGTTCTCTTGTGGTTTACATCTTTACATACACCTTGCAGGTGTTTAAAACTACAGTACTGTGCAAAAGTCTTAGGCACGTGTGGGGTGGGGAAAAATGCTATAAAGCAAGGATGGTTCCAAAAATAACGCCATGAATGCTTATTAATCAATAAACCTTCTAAAAAGTGCAGTAGACAAAAAAAAAACCTCAATCAGATCAATATTTAGTGGGACCAACCTTTGCCTTTAAAAAAGCATCAATTCTCTTGTGCAAACTTGTATGCAGTTTAAGGTGGAGGTTGGTAGGTTCTTCCAAACATTTTGAGGAACTGGCCACAGTTCTTCTGCAGACTTTGACTGTCTCTGCATGTCCTCCCAGACTGACTTGATCATGTTGAGATCAGGGCTCTGTGGGGACCAGACCATCTGTTGCAGGATTCCTTCTTTTTGCTCAAGATAGTTGTGTATGACTGAGACTGGGTGTTTGAGGTCATTCTCAGGCTGCACAATGAATTTGGGACGAATGAGAAACCTCCCCGATGGTAAATAAGAATCTACCTGTACTTCTCAACAGACATTGAAGTTGCACGCCTAAGACTTTTGCACAGTACTGTATGTACTTGAATAACCAAGACAGGTAAGCGTTCTCAGTGAGAACTGCCTTCTGTGTTTAGGAAGCACTAAACACTAAAATCTCTGGTTACAGTCATGAGCATCAGGACTGTCTGAACCCCAGTAACCGTGTATGGACCTCAGATAATATATACAGATACAAATAAACAAACATTCTGAATACACTAACCGGCATTTCTGTTGCTTCACAGCACCTTGGCTGTAGGTTTGAAGGGTTTTTGTTAATGGTTTGTGCAAACCATCCATGACACGAGGATAATGCAGGATATAAATACTAAAATATCCAGAGACGGAGCAATTTTGAGGGCATGTTTTATTCCGAAGTTTTTCCATGTAACATACAACGCACACATTTTCCTAATTTCAAAAGCTTCAATGCATTATTTAAAAAAGAACATTTAGGGTTGAACTAAGTTTATACACCAAAAAAAAAAACAAAAGGGACATTCAAATCAAGTTCATTGAAAGGCACCTTAAATTTTTAAAAGTAGTTTGAAAATGAAAAAAAACTAGTGACAAAAGTTAAGTGTTAACTCACCCACGCATACAGCGTAGATCACTGTAAACAGTTTATGGTCCACCTTGTTGAGACTCACTGTCACAAGAATGGAAACAAACACACGCAATTTGTCACACCTGAAAATAAATTCAACAGATGCTATTAAAAATTACCATTAATTTGCTCAGAATATTCCGGCCATTCAAAAATGATTACGAGGCAACTGGTACTGCGATCCAACACCGCGTGATTCTAAACAGGTAAAGTCTGCAGTGGCCAAATATCACCATAAACATGCACACATTTAAACTCCTCAAGAGACTTTTTATGTTATTTAAGGAAAAAAAATACATCACCATAGATATCAGAACAAAGTATGTGAATGTGTTTTCTGAATACAATAATATCTATGGCCTGAGCTTCTCACTTCATCTTTCACCCTAACGCAGCATTTGCTTCTTCAGACAGCTGAACCCCTGCACAACCGAGCACTGACCTCCATCACTAACCATCACTTCACTTACTCTGCCCTCCTGTTCCACTGACCAGTGTAAGATTTTCCTGCTCCCCTGAAGCACAAGCAACATCAAAAACCCCAACGTGTACAGGTTCTGACTCCCAGTTATAGAAATTTGGGTTTAAGCTAACCCAAAGGTGATGCATCCATGACCTTGACGGCAGCGTAGCATTTACTGAAGACGTACGCTTGGGTAGAAGGTTTTCTTAGTAGTCTCAGTATTCAGTGTATCGTCGGTACTGCAGTTTATGATGGATGGATGGAAACTAGCACGTTTCGCAGCCGGTCCTGTTACTGTTCCTCTGGTATGTATTGTGCTGCTTCTATTGGTAAGAACCCATCTATGGCTACACCACCTAATAAATGAAAACATACAAATGAACTTACTGTCTTTTTCGTTTACATTAACGAATATTTTTTAAACCTCAATAAGGAGATGTAACATTCTGTGCAACTGAATGTTTTTGGACCACCCCCACCACGTTTTGGCGAGGGCCCCCTGTATTTAGGGGAACAGGAATTCTACTCACAATTGCAGCGAGATGACAGGACTGGACATAGTACCTTGACACGGTGGTGCTGGACATTTTATTGTACCATAAGTGCAATCTTTGGTGTTTTTCATCCTGGGATCTAGACTGAGAACTTGTAAAACTTGCATTGATCTGTCAGTGAAACCTAACAAGAAGAAAAGGAAATAAGCAGCACCACTCTCTGGCCCAAAGCTTATGCCAGTGTATCAAAATTGACAAGTTCAAACTCAGTGGAAATCATGTCTTGCCTTGGATAAATGTGTCAGGCAAATAAAGAGCACTAATAAATAGTATTTCTTAAAAAAAAGATGCTATAGTAAATGTACATATCATATTAATATTCCTGACACATTACTACTAAAAAAAGTCTTCAGACTTGGTATTGTACAATTGTATTTTTGAACCCTAAAGCAATAAAACTGGCAAAGTTAATTGACGGTTATACTTTAGTAGCACTTAACCAAATGAATAAAAAAAGTTAAACAGCCCTAGTAAAAAAACATTCAGTCATCTATCGGTCTGGGGTAGAAACACAGACACCAAAGTGACAGTTTCCCAACAGGTTAAACAGCAAAAGCTTAGGTTCACCGGTTGCCTTTTAAAGTAAGTTGTATTAGACAAAAAATAGAAAAGGTTGGGATATATAAGTATGTATATCGAGAACTGCACTGGGTCTTCAGCTTGTGAGCAGAAACTTGGTGTGTAAAGATTACCTGTTGAAGAAAAGGGAAAAAGTTACTTCTTGTATGTTACATCTGCCATGCTCCAAATTGAGACCACGGTAGGTGGTAAGATTCCAGGCGTTTCTCACCGATGAGGGTCGCTTCACGCCTGCGTTAATCCTTGTTAGTGACACCTTCACTGCTCCTTCAGCTCTGCGGTGGGTTGAACGTTGCCCCCACGGTTCGCAGCTCGGCAGTGATGCACCTGGAGGAGGACGGCGCTGAAGGTGGCGATGACAGCCAGGTTCAGCACAACAGCGAGCGCCATGGCTCCCACGGTGCCCAGAAAGGAAGGGACCACTGTGTTGGCAGCCAACCAGGCCCTGCGAGATGCCATGTCTGTAAGCAGCGCCTCCATCTGGAAGTGAGTGCCTACTACAGCACAGATGTGGAAGAGCTGGTGACTGTGACCTGGGCGAACATGCGGGGTGGAGGGTTGGCCACATATTAACCATGACAGAAAGAAGAGGAAAGGGCAGGAGAATGTGGAGAAATTGTAAAAATACTGTTGCATAAATATCACATTTATGTTAGTAGTAAATGAAGCACATGCGTTTTCTTAAACACCGCCAGAATACAGTAATGTTTAGATTAGAAATGCAGTGAGGTTAGCACTACAGTATACTGTATAAATGGAGCTTGAAAATTACAAAGTAGTGCAAAATTATACGTTCAATAACAGTGAATGTGGAAAAAAGTAATTTATTGGTGAGAAAGTAGCAAAATAGTTTTGGAACATTTTCAAAAACAATGGTAAATTAGTGTTAAAATTCAAGAGGCGACAGTGTAAAGCAGTGCTTACTGTAAATAACAGGTGTTTAACACAGTGTGCTTGTAGAAAATGAGAACCAAATTACTACTGTAGATGCAGGGTCAAGACACACGAAAACATGAAGCTAAACGTGCCATTTTGTGACCAAAGGAACAGACCGATATAGTCGAAATGACCGGGTGCCAGCCTCTCCGGTAGGTGTGATGCAAACAGGAAGCAGGTGAGGAAGGCGAAGATGAGGTGGTAGCAATGGACAAACAGGGTCTCGCTGGGATTGCATCCGTCTTCACAGCATAGCGTCAACTGCGCAAACGGCCGACAGAGGACCACGCATCAGAAGTCCACCAACGGAACAAGTGCAGAATCTCTAACTGACTCAGAAGGATATTAATATAAGCACGTAGTGCCACAAACAAAAATAACGGTGGTAAAAATGTTGCTTAGTCTTTGCACTGCTTCTGCATCACCGAGGTAGGAACTTCCAGATTTGGACTCACTCTGTGGAAAAGAGGGATGTTGTCGAAGATAAAGGGGTACACGAATGCCAGTGTCCTCAACATTTTACTCCTATGTGGAAACGGCATTTCGAGGAACCTAGAAAAAGAAATATGGGGGGGGGGGGGGCAGCTAAATGCTTCTGTCGTCTTCCCTGCCAGATCAGTTAACAGACAGCACTTGAAGATGGCCGATGCTCGGCAGTACGCAGCACCACAATTTCTACACGTTGCTCTTTGGAGAACTAGGCACTTGCGCGGTGCATATTTCTGCCCTCTGTTGAGCAGATTCTCCCAGTAAAAGACTGACAGGCTGGGTACTGAGGAGCAGGACACGACCGCTGCAACCAACAGTCAAATTCACCGAGACAAATGATGTAAATTGTCCCTTACCTGGAGTAGCAGGAGAGACTGGTGCACACCAGTGTGTTAAAAACCGCAAAAGGCACAAAGTGGTGATGCAGCCAGCTGTTCACCAAACAGTCTGGCATCACATAGGACCCATAGGTGATCGCACATCCTGCAAACACAAACCCCCAGTAAGACTCCTTCACAAGGAAAATGACCTCGGCGTTTATCAAACGTGTTTTTAACGTGTAATACTCCACGTACGCAAAAAACTAACGCAATGCGCTCAGCTAACACCGATGACATGAAACTATCACAATCCGTCAACACCGAAGCACTATTTCGCTTTGACAACTCTGGATATAATGCAATTGGTTTCTGGCCTCTAGTGACCAATATCTGCTTCTGCTGGAATT
The DNA here is from genome assembly GCA_900497675.1 of Arapaima gigas. Classification (NCBI taxonomy): domain Eukaryota; kingdom Metazoa; phylum Chordata; class Actinopteri; order Osteoglossiformes; family Osteoglossidae; genus Arapaima; species Arapaima gigas. Next base: position 274,683 of record UFQX01000711.1, on the reverse strand, counting down.
TACTGAAGAAGCTGTACATTTGTCTACACATTTCTATTAGTATTATAGTTCTGTAGCAGCGATTGTGGGCACCAAGAGGGTCCCATAATGCAAGTTTGTAGATGGGTGTTTCTAACAGGTGTGGGGAGTTAAGAGTTGGATTGTCGATTTTCCGTGTGTTCACTATGCTTCGGAGCATTGAGCACGGTGGTTATTGTGCTTTGCGAGTGCTGGTGAGTTTGAGAAACAAAGCCTGTGCTCACACAGCTGAGATGGTGATAACCCTGTCGTAATGCTGCCGAGAACACGGTTGACCCAAGTCCGTGAGAGCAATATTATTGTTTCAAAATGTATGTTTCTCGTGCGTGTTTTGGTTCTGATAAGCGGTCCATTTCCCACAGGTCTAAATAAATAAATGAGGCTCATTTTCACACAGTGACCTTAAGACTGACTGAAAAAATGCTGTTTTCATTTACCTTGCAACCCTGCACCACGAGTCGATTTTTTTAAACAACTTATTGTGTTATGGTAACTCAAAGCAACTGATGTCGTGTGGAATTTTTTTTTGTCTTTTCTTATTGTTCCTTGCACTGCGATGCTGTCTTGCTTGAGCACTGCCAGAGAAAACTATGCTGTGACTGAATGGAAGACAAGTATGATGGGGAGGAGTTGGACAACAGGTGACCCCCCAAGGGACTGTGGCAATACCTAGGCTGTACAGGCTAATGGCACCGTAGTCAAAGAAAAAGCAGATGTGGCGTGCTTCTGGAGACATGGTGCTGAAGGTGTGGGCACAGCTGGAGGTGAACGGGTACAGGCAGATGAGCAGCATGTACACCAGCAGGGGCCAGTTATAGCTGTCAGACACAAAGTCTGTGGAGCACCAGAGCATGCCAAACCGCCACAGGAAGTACCTGCCATTGTAAGACAGACAGCCACAAAGACACTAACTATCCAGAGCTCCACACACCATGGTAAAAGACAAACAAGCCATTTTTTTTAAACACCACAAAAGACAGCAAAAAAATGTACAATAGGAATTAAAGCGGTATGCAGACCATGGTTCATGATAAAAATGTGGATTTATACCAGGTAGCCAGAAAATGGGTCCAGATGTTAACAGTCTCATTGTTCATCTGAAAGCTGCTGAGAATGCAGTCCAGGGCAGAGCTGCGAGGGTGGCGATAACCGGAGGTGATGCCATCTTCTTGGAACACCTGTACGAGTGGGTGAAGTAGGGATTAAACCACGAGCGTGCACCCACCCCCACCCACACACACACACACACACATATATATATAAATAAATATATAAAAACTGCTGTGTGGGGACAAAAAAATCATTAAAGCTAACAGGGAATAGACTTGCTATATGTCCGTTCAAAAATGTCTATTTAAGCTCCCAGCCACAAACATGCAACATGAATTTCCAAATGCACACGCATTTTGGTTTTTATTTTAAACTGCACTTTCTCCACTCATATTTAGTATAATTTCTCTGTTGCAGCACAAAAAAAAAACGTCTCGCATTTATACCGTCTGCCATTAAGGGACAGCAACATGTCCTCAGACAGAACACATATTCGGTCGGCACTGTGGGAAAAGAGGGGAGAGCGAAGTTTCACAGATCGTTTCCGCTGCGTTTTTTTCCCCCATTTATTATTGCTACAGCTGAGACAAAAAAAGAATATATGTGCTCCTTTAACTATTCAGTGGATAGTTTTTGTCGACTGCGGAATTAAATCGACCAGATTCTGACACACTTGCATCGCTAATGCATTTGGTTTCTTCCTCATAGCCAGTATTGTAACAATTAATAAACGTAATAAAAGTGACATCCAGTCCATTTTTGTATCTTATCTTTCACCTAAGGTTTCCAGGATACAGCCTACAGTGAGACCTGCACTAAATGGCACTAACTGACAAAAACGGAATAAACTCTGATAGGAACTTTCCTGTACATTTTAGCTTTATATGCCACATTTAACAGAACCACTATAAATCAGAACATTAAGCTGTGTTACTAAAGTTTATTGGCTGTGATGCAGTCGCTGGACTTACAAACAATTACAAATTACAAACTGACTTTAAACAGTCTAATTTTTAAGAAACCGAGCAGAGTTAAATATATAAACGCATAAAAATTTTACAACTATTTTGTAGTATTGGCCTGTGTCCAACTTCTACTGCTTCCAGTACACACCTTTGGCACCTGGTGGATGTCAAACAGCTGTGGGAGCTTCGAGCTCAGCAGACCATTGGGCAGCCAGAGCACCTCACCTGCCCCTTGGCACAGCTGGCTCAGCCAGGCTTTCCCACTACGGCACAGCACGCACCACAAGGGGCACTCAAATTGTGGGGCCCCTTCCATTTCCTCCCACTGCTCAGAGTGGCTCTAGGTTCCGCACTGGCCAGTGCAGCAACGTCGAAACACTGTGGGAGAGACGACACAAGACAGCTGTGTCATACGTGGAATCTCGTGCTGCTGTACTCAGATTCATGTCATCATTTAGACACGTACCTGCGTGATCCTTCTAGAATACTGAACACCAACTACTCGTATATGTATTACTAAAATGATTGATTTAATGTCAATGTCTTTGCAAACCTCAGAACTTTGTCATCTGGAGTCTAGTCTGTTACGGTCCCCCTTAGCAAACAAACTGACCCCAGTAACTCCCAAAAAAGGCTGTGTACCCTTAAAGTTACTGCAACCCATCTCTGACCCTGTATTTAAGAAAAAAAGGGGGGGGGGGCTTACTTTTTGCACCAACTATAGGGTATCCCGGTCCTCAGCCTTTGCCAGGGTGCTAGAGAGGAGGCGCCATCCGATAGTTCTCAGATTCAGCAGGAACTATTCGGATTTTGCTGTGGCCATAAAACAGTGGACCAATTCTTCTCTCTGGCACAGTTATTTGATGGGTCATGGGAATATAGTAAGAGTCCTTGTGTTCTGTGGGCTTGGAAAAGGCATGACCAATGTGCTTTGGTAGGTACTGCAGGAATAAGGGGACCACCAAATGCATGTTATCTGCTCCCTGTAGATTGAAAGGTGGCTTGGTGCTACCTTATCAGTCTGGTGGGCACTATACTGATCTGCGGTGCTCATGCAAGCTCTGCTTTCTGCTCCATTTGAACCCAGACCCCGCCAGTCCGAGCATTATGAGGTGCCAGCACTACTCAGTACACCCACCATGCTGCCCGCTGGGCACCATATACATTCTAAATTGTTCAAATAAAACACCTAGCTGCACAAATGGGACAAATGCTAAGTCTGCTAAGTTTTTCCAGTGGACAACTTATCTTTGAATCAGTCTGGAAAACAACTTTTAAACTTAGATTGTGTGACATTAGCATCATTTTGTTGCAAAATTAAAAGCACCCATGCAGACAGAGATTCCGCTGTAAATTTTACTACAGCGTCTTCATAAACAGTTGAGTTGGAAGCCAAATCGTCATTTTTTGCTGGCATTGTCAACAAGTCCAAGTCCAGCAGTGAATGGTTTTCTCTGCTTGGCAGTTTGGTGGTGGTGGTGGTGGTGGGGGGGGGGGGNCAACAAGTCCAAGTCCAGCAGTGAATGGTTTTCTCTGCTTGGCAGTTTGGTGGTGGTGGTGGGGGGGGGGGGGGGGGGGCATTTCCCCTGTCCAAGGCAACAAAGAGGGTTTTGTGAAAGCTTTGTGTTTGAGTACTGTGTGTGAACAACATGAGGAGGGGTGTAACTGTTCCATATTTCCTTATGGAAACAAGTAAACAGTGTGTGAGCTCCTTGAGCATCTAGTGAAATCACAAATGTTCTGTCACACACCTGTACATACCCCACTGCAAGGGAATAAAACATTCACACCCTGTAGATTCTGTTCTCACACAGCAAACCGAAGCTCCACAAAATAAGAAACAGAAACTATGATTTGGAATTTGGAACTGATTTCCAGCAAGGCTTACTTGCGTACACCTGCTTATGCTCCCTCCCACCATATGCCCTGACCTGTTTATGGCTACACATAGATAGTGCTGGTCCTTATCTAAACCAAGTAAAACATTTGCCTTGATGTTTGTTTAACTATTTTCCATGGAGTAAAATGTTTCAGTTAAGCATGTATTAATATTTGTGTCTCACACACAGCACAGTGGACCCCTTAGATAAAAGCGTAATTGGCTCAAAAAAAGTTCTAAAGTCGAATCGGACACAGAATATGTCAGAGGCTTGTTGTCAATTCTCTGTACAGAGCTACGGGTGTAATGCATTGTGGTAAAAACTGTGGTATTAGGCTGACTGACTGACTGTTGGCCGTTCCTCACTTGGAGTTGTACGTCACTTTGGAGAAAAGCATCTGCACAGGGGAGCAACAGCGGTGTTTTTCAGTCAGGATCCCTCAGACTCTCTCCCACTGAGCAACTTGCAGAAACCAGGCTGGCCTTCCTTACGTGAGCCAGGATGCCTCATGCACACACCTGCACGTACTGGGTACTCTTGCAGCCGCATTTTTGACACAAAAAACAACCATGGCCAGAGCTAGAAAAAGGTGTTGAGAAGCTTAAGACAGTGCTATTTGTGATTTATATCTCACAGCAAATCGGGTGAAGGTTTGGGGCTCAATTTGAATTGGGGTCTAGCTCCGTTTATGAATAAATAAATACAAAGTAAGTTTGCGATGGTGTAAAGTTCATTACTTGAACGTTCGTAAACGGTCGACCCATTGCACTAGCATAACAAATCGCAAAATAATGGAGAAATTATTTTTAGGTTTCAACAGTTCTGAAGAACCTGTGGATCAGGTCAAACTGGCTTACGATGAAACCTCACGTTTGCACTGGAGAAAGACTACAGCAGTGGACTTTGTAACAACTTTGTAACTGGTGAGAATGCAAGCTTTAATTTTGCTCTAGACAAAACAAAGAAGGAAACACGGTTATTCAGTGCTGGTGGAAAACTGACCTTCGCCTGAAGTAGCCTCTACAGTGACAGCAGGCACCTCCGCATTTAAAGATCTGTTGAGGAGTTGTGACCCTGGCTCTGCATGCAGGTTTTACTACTCTGTTCATTGATGCAGGTTTTACTACTCTGTTCATTGAGAGTTCATTGTGGCAAAGATGTAATTCATACTTTTCATGTATATGTTCACTTTTAATCTCTTACAGCTTACTTGTTAGCTACTAGTTAAACTGCAATAAGGGCACTTGAGAAAAACATATTTTGGGGGCCTGAAGATATTTACCTAATTTGGGAAAACAAAATTTTCAGCTTCACAACTTCAGCTTCAAAGTGTCTTTACCCTGTCAAGTAAACTCCAGGGACCAATATTCAAACACAACCCCCCCTTTCCTTCTATTCTAGCATGGGTGGAATCAGTAGACAGTAAGGGAAACCACGTCTACCACGTAAAAAAACCACATTCATTTGAAGTGCCCACAATTTTTTGTCCAAAGCAGCCAATATCTGGTGCCCCATAGGTGAACTTTCGAAGAAAAGGCACCTGAAACAGTCCCTACAGTGATCGCAAAAAACCCTTCCAGAGAAGAAACTTCTTGGATGGTTGGCCAAAGTCTTCTCAAACCCTGATCAAGATGGATACCCATTATCGTGTAAGCCTTGCACTGAAGACAGTTGACCAGCCACTCCACGTAGGCAGAAATTATTTAAAAAGTACTAAGCAACAGTACAGACAATGCAAAGTTATTTTATAAAAAAAGAAACTACTCAAACTACTGTAACAAATTATTTATTAAATATTTAATTTTCTACTAATTACTTATTTCCATAATAAATTAATCAAAGAATTGTTATAACCATTTAGCAGGAGACTACTTCTGTATGTCTCATTTGTTAGTTTTAGGGCTGGTTCTCTGCACTGGGTCTCTTGGGATCATTTTCTGTTTTTTTCTTTATACACTTGAACTCTGCGACCTTTGTTTCACTACCCCATGGCCTAATTCAGTTAGACCCCCCTCAACCTTCCTCGCTTGGCGTGTCCCAGCTCTCTCTCGGGCTCCTCCTCACTGCAGAAATTCCTTTCCTCACTCGTGATTCCATCACATGACTTCTTTCAATGGCCGTCTGTATCACTTGCGCCAGACAATGAGCAGCCTATACTCCAGAGATGCTCCGCTTCATCTCCGCAGTGTGTGTCACCTACACCTGCATTGGACAGGATCGTGGGGGGTTGTGTACTCCTGCACTTTGGACAAACAGCAATTTTACATACATGTTATGCTTCAAGGGAGGACTAGGTGAATGCAGATGAATCCAGGAGATCACATTTCCATAGAGACAGACATCATGGTTTATCTGGCAAAACCCTGCAAAGTCCCTAATGATGACATCTTTTCTGCTTTATTTTATGGTCAGTGATAGCAGTGTTGAGCGTTACAGTGGGAATTTATTGCTAACACCTATTGAGGGACGAATCACTAACTAAAAACTCACAAATCTTATATTCAATCGTAGTCTTGTTCGCTCACTGAAAATCCATTCAGGTGGAAACTAACTTGAACTTGTCTGCAAGACACAAATGCATAATGCATATTGTATTTTAATGAATATTGAATTAAAAGATTTAACTTTTTTGTGGACATAAGCGATACATAGTTTATAAATTTAGTTTGTCTCAGTCAAATTTGAGAGTCTGCTTTTCCAACCATTGACACTTTTCCCAGCAGACCCTGTTATAGGCAAACATCTTGAGTTTATTCATTTATTTTAAGTTAGATTTTATTCATTTTTCTACTTGCAAAAATTTCAATTTATTGCAGCACAAACATTACCTGGCATTAAAATGCAGCCTAACACAGTAGGACTGTGGGACCAGATTAATTCAACTCGCTTCCATGGTATTTACTTCACTGATACGTTTCTCTAGAGCAATTTACAGTGTTAAGATAAATACAGCAATTTTTTAACAGTTATACAGCTTTGCAGTTTTCACCAGAACAAAGTTATGCATCTTGTTGGTGAAAACAAATTTCAATCACTAATTTTTTAAAAATGACTTTTGCCTTCCCATACTGTACTCACACATTTGCTGTAATTTACCTTAACAGCACAGTTTACGTTAATTTATTTTTAAAGAAACTTATAGTTCCTTATAAAGTTATCAATCTGTTTCTGTAAAAATAGCCACTACATTGCAAGTAGTGTAGTTGTACAATTATGAAATGTATGAATGTATTAATGAAAAAGGTAGTAATACTAAAAGTAACACTGACTTTTGTTCAGATTGCGTTTCTTTCGTCCCACATCTATTTCCATATTGTTGAGGTTTTTATCTGTTCACCTGTTAGTCCTGGCTTACCATGCCCTGCACCTGCTGTCTGGTGTCTGCCAGGTGGAAATCCTCACCTGGGTGCACTAATCTGTCTGGGCAGCAGGTGGCGCAGTGGTTTGTGCTGTTGCCTCATGTCATAACTTGTAGATGCAGATCTGCCTCCTGCTGAGTGAGGTACTTTACCCTAAACTGCTCCTGTAAAAAATGACCCAGGCCTCTAAATGGTTGTATCAGGTGAGAAACGTACATCAGAAATGAACTTTTAAAGGTGACAAGCCACTAGTTGCGGTAGAACATAACAGATAAATACATATAACGCAGAGAACATAAAACTGTGTACCTGCCAAGTAAACCAGGGTAATTTGTTGGAACAGCAGGAAAAGGCCTAGGGTGGGTCAGCAGGGCCACCAGCCATACTTCTCTTGATCAGAGTATTAACCTTTATTGGATGCAATAAAAATTACCCAGATGTTTCGCTTCGGAAAAATGGTATAAACAGCGATCAGCGAGTTTACTGCGTGGTCGGCGGGGGGCCGGGGCTCGCGCTCTGGTTGCACGACCAGCGCGCAGACACAGCGACACCGCGTCAAATACAAATTCGACAGCCGCCACTAAACTACGTCACACAAACACTGTTGCTTTTAAACTCGGCTCTGTTCGGTCAACGTGACACCTGTTCGCCTTCTTTCCGACGCAAAGTACGCGTCGTGCAACAAGAGAAAACAATAAAAAAGCAGCGCCCTGCTGCACAAAAGCAAAGCAGAGACGACTCAAAACAGCGGCAAGGCACAAGCAGCAACGGCTCACAAAATCGGGAGAGAAAAGCCGATTACGAAACAAACCTTTTTTTTTATTCCTTATTCTGTCCCCGCTGCGCCTCTATCATATCTTCGCTCGTGCGGTGGCGCTCGTTCACATCCCGGCGCGTCCAGGGGCGCACGAGCAGCTTCTGTCCGCACGCAGTAAGGACCCCCCCCGGAGGACCTCCCCTCCCTCCTATTGGCTCGCGCTGAGTAAGGAACTTTGTACGCGGAATCAGGCGAGGCGCGAGCGGCTGAGAGAATAACTGACATTTCCAGTGAAGAGATTCACTGTAAATTCTGTCTTGGAAAAAACCCCGATTGAGAGATTCGAAGATGAAGCTCGTATGGTGGGAAGAAATACACAAACAATTTTACTAAAGAGTTTTTAAAGCATCAGTTTTTGAATGTTTTACATATTTCTTAGAAATTTGACTTTTACAACTTGTAGAATTTAAAAGTGAGCGATATTATGCATTCCTCTACACATGACCGCCTGCGGTTCTCCGCGCGCTCAAACCGGCCTCGTTGTTTCAGCACCACCAGAATTGGGCTTGAACCCAAGTGGCTGCCGGGGATTTTTTGGCAGCTGGACGCGTCCCAGAGAACGACAACAATGAAGGCCGCAATAGGAGATGAATGAGCTGGGAGAGGAGATAAAGCAAGTGGAGGGAAAGCGTACAAACTGTATTGGACCAAAGATGTGGGTCACTTTCACAAATGGCACAGTGGACCTTCTGAAAGGGCCATTTGAGTCACATTACTACAGTGGTCCTCCAGCAGCCCCAGGAAACCACCTACTTTCGCATGTATTCCTTTAACAGCCGCCTTTTTCCACTGAGTAAACAGCAGTGCCTTCAATTTCACCTACAGCTACAGGTAGGTAATGTGGTGAACATTATGGTGCAGACAGGAGGTCCGGAGAGAAGTGGGTCCTGAAGAGATGTTGAGTGCCTGAATGCCGAGAGGGATCGAGCCACTCGGAGACGGAGGGAGCTCACACAGGTTTTTGGGTGAAGATCCACTGATGATCTTGTAGACCATAACCAGTGATGACCTTGATAGTGAGCAGCTACAGGAAGCCAATGAGAGACAAGGAGAGGAGACACTTTATCAGGTCAAACAACTGGTGCTGCAGGATTCTAGTAGTAATTTGAAATACAGTACATTAAACTGTGGTTCCAGTCATATTCTTTCCTGGTTTTTATCAGCTTGTGTTATATAACTTAGTGATCCTTAAAATTAATTTTGAAAAATATGCCTATGAAAATTGTCATCCCTTGATTTATGCAGTCTCATTTTACACGTTTCCACTAGAATGCAGTTTAACATTTTAATACCATTACTTGATTATGCCAAGCCGCTCAATAGAGCCAAAACAATTAAAGCATCACAATTTCATCCAAATGTTTAAAACACACACAAATCTCCTACGCACTCTGCTTCTGTGCAGGAACCACTAACCAGACATACTCATCATTTATCACAACAGATTAGTTTGCATTTGAAATTCAGGACTTTGGACTGTGGTAACTGGGCACTTGGTATAGGCATGTTGGTTGGGGGGTGGGATAGCACCTCTTATGAGACTTTCAACCAGGTTTCTTTAATTCTTTACTTCTGCATTGCCCCCCTCAATCCACATTGTGATCTTCAATCACAAAAGTTCACCTCAGTTACTAAATCTAAATCACTTTCCATCTGGTGTTCCTTTTAAGGGTCCTGGTAGGGGTGGCTGAGAAGGTAGTCCAGACCCTCCTGCTCCCTGCCATTGTCTTCAGCTCCTCCTGGTAGATCTCCAGGTGTTCCCAGACCAGTCAAGAGATTATCTCTCCAGCGTGTCCCACATCTGCTTAGGGCCTTCTCCCAGGCACATCTAGTACAGCTCCTGAAGGAGCTGGCCAGAGGACATCCATACCCTGCCCAAAACCACCTCAACTGGCTCTTCTCAAACTTGGGGAGCACCAGCTCTACTCCAAGGTTGCTTCAGATCACTGATCTTAACACCCTATCACAGAGCACCAGAAAAGCAAACTGGCACAGGAACCTTATTTTGGCCACTTGAATCTGTGATCTTATTCTTTTAGTTCCAGAGCTCATGCCCATTGGTGAGGATGGGAACATAGATTGAGTGATAAACTAAGAGCTTCATCAGAAAACCCAGCTTCCACTTCCTCACCAGTGACAGGTACAGTCCTCACAGAAATACTGACGCTGCACCAGTCCACATTTCAATCCCCCGCTCCCTTCTTCCATCACTCAGGAACAGGACCCCGAGATATTTCAACTCCTTCACTAGAGGGGAGAACAACCCACTCTTCCAGGAAAGGACCATAACCTTAGGCTTTGAGGTTCTGAGCTTCATACCTCCTGCTTCACACTTGGCAGTGAACTGTGTCCTAGTGCCTGTCTAAGGTCAGTCAGATGAAGTCAAAAGGTCAACATTCACAAATGCCAACATGCCACCATTATAATATCTGTACACATTTTGCTGGTGGCTTTAATAGTTTGGCATCTGGGAAACATTTGGGAATAAGTTAGACAAAATTTGCAAAGCATTATTAAATATGCATAAGCCCTTAAGTTATAATTAAAGGATTTATATAAACTGTCTTTCAGCATCAGTATGGAATATTATTTAAGACAGTCTTATTCTGTGTCAAATATTTAACAGTTGATTTGTCAAAACTGCACCAGATCTGGGTTTATATAAGTTGGCTTTTTTTAGTACAGAGAAAAGACCAGAAAGTAACCGGTGTATATTCCACAGCCCCGAAATGGGTAAAAGGAAAACGGTCCTCGCTGCTTCATGTAGAAACATTTCTCTGGCACTTCCGTTAATACCTTTGTCAGCATTTGTGTTTTTAAACCTTCACCTGATAGTGAGAATTCCACCACCAGCTCCAATGCTGCCAAACTGTTTTACCCAATCGTAGATGAATGTCTGATCTTTATGTTCGCGGGAATCAAGGAGTCCGTTTTGAACCACTTTTACCCAAGTGAAGGACCACATCTTACGCTGATGAGGCCTTGTCTTCTGTGGTGCCACCTCCTGAAAGTGTTTGGTCCAAAGTTGTTTTGGTGCTTCAGCTATTTTGGCCTCTGAGAGGTGTCTCCTGCCCAGCATGTGGTTGGCAAAAGGTACTTTTGGTATATATTGTTAGCAAACAAATACAATATGCTCTTCTGGAAAAACTGTAGATCTTCAATAGTAAGCTACACTACAGAAAGGGTCAGGCATATTTAAACAAAACATCTTTATTGTTTAACGTGTGGCCACACACTTACTGGATTCCTCTGCACAGTGCATAATGGAACAGGAACTACAGACTAGTGAGTGAATGAATGAATGAATGTGGGGGGGGGGGGTCCNAGTGCATAATGGAACAGGAACTACAGACTAGTGAGTGAATGAATGAATGAATGGGGGGGGGGGGGGTCCACTGAGTCGGATTTGGGTCTTAAAGTCCTCGGACAGACCTGCAGGGACAGCAGTTTCAGGTCCAGAGCAATGTGGTCAGAGTACTTTTCTGCCCTCTGCTGAGAAGCTGGCCAAATACACTGCAGTACACCCCCTCCTTCAATGACCAAGGCAGAAAATTTTCCAAAACAAAAGAGGTGGGTGGAGGTGACCTTGGAAAAGTGAGGGTACAGTATGACATACAAAAAATAAAAATAAAAAAAAAAACAACCAGGGCAAAACCCAATCATTTTACAGTCCATCCTCATACAGCACAATAATACATTAATCACTGGTCACAAAGGAGCACAGCAAAGAAAATAAAATTAAAATAAAAAAACCACATAGGAAAGAAAACAATCCCAAATAAGCATACGTCCACCAAACGGAACCCTTTTCTTAACTCTTTAAAACCTACTGTTTGTCAGGTTTGATTGAAAGCTGAACAGGTGCAGGATTTTTTAAAAGTTGGTTCTTTCTGCCAAGTTACCATGACAACCCAGGCTAAAGCCATGCACTGTTCTAGACAGTCTCTTCATCTCAACAAGACCTTAAGAAAATGTAGGAAAAAAAATCCAAAAGCATCTCTAAGTATATTTCTTATTAATGTGTATGTGTGTGTGTGTGTGTGTGTGTGTGTGTGTGTAGGCGTTTCTCTCTCAACACGTAGTATATACCTATTTATTCACATACAGTATATACCTGGTTATAACGTGCACCGGAGGCATCGTTTTGACGTTTGTTTTTCCTCCCACTGCCTTCCTTTCCCCCCGACGATTGGAGTCACTTCCTGTGGTGGAAATGGGGGACCTGCTGATCATTTTAGACCCAAGCCTGTGTTGCTTGCCTTCCTTTTCCACCACTGTCACACTTTCTCCACTCTTTCTTTCTCCAGTTATGTTTCCCAAAGACGCAGATACAGACAGAGCAAGAGAGTGGGAGAGAGAGAGGAAGTGCGTGAGTGAGAGTGATCAGCTGACCGCCTTGCCGACCCTGATTCTTCATGTGTTCAGCCCATTTCCTTCCACTGCCGGTAGAACTCCTGGATGTTCTTCAGCTCCATTCCTGCTGCAGCCACAGCCTGGACAGCCGTCTGGGATGAGACAGTAAACCAAAACTTTGTCAAATGCAAACTTATTTGAGCACGATGGACTGTGGGGCTCCTGTGAAGGACACTGACCTTCATAGACGCAGATCGAGTTGGGAGTTCTTCTACTGAATGTCCCGTCAAGATTGTGACCATCCCAGCAGTGTCTTCCTCCCCACTGTTCTGTGACAACGTCAACTGGCGGCAGCTGTCAACCATCTTGTACAAGTGCCTTGAATTATTCGGGAAGGAAACACGGTTATACAAATCTACCACAAACTAGAGTTTGAAGGTCAAAGGTCCTGACAGCTGGATTAGTGTTAGAAGTAGTTCCTGAGGCAGAGGGAGTGACTGGTTCTGTTCGGTGGTTTTCAGTGCTGCTCACCAGGCATCTATGTCCTGCCGTTTCAGTTTGTCTCTCTCGAAACTTCTTCCCGACTCACGCTGGCAGCGGATGTACCTGGCAAAGGATGTGCAAGAAAAGCCCATGGTTTGTAAAAACAAAAGACACACTATGAATATTTAGATTTAGAGCATAAAGCCCACACTCATTAAAAATGTAAAACACATCACTTTTAAAATTTTAAAATTTTGATTTTACATTTTCCATTTGGTAGTGTAGGCTCAAATAAAACTGAATCATTGGCGTTTGCAAGAAATTTTCCTGTGGGCAGTAATTGTGCTGCTCCACCGCAACACAGGATGATGGCTCCTGTGCAAAACCTTACACGCACGCACCTGTTGCCCTTACGGAATTCAGACTCCAGGAACCGGATTCCGTCTCTCGCACCAGAGTTCTCCTTCTTCAGCAAATCAAGGCCATCAATCACTGTGGGAGAGGAAACACCAAAATCAGTACAAAGTTTTCTTTCAGTCAAATAACTATCACACCACAACCAGCATCAACTGAAACAGATGCTCTGGGAAAATTGAGTTTGTTGTAAAAACTGCCAGGTTTGACAGTGATTTCTTGACCCCTGAAAACTCTCGTTTCTTTGGGTTACACCAAAAAGACCGAAAACTGCTTGAAAAAAGTAGTTTAAGTGAATGTTCTTTGTATTTTTTTTAAGCCAAGTGTGGACAATTTCATGTTTCATTTACTTCCATTGTGGCTACACTCCAAATCCCACTATCAAGGTTCCAAAAAGGCATTCAGTGTGCCAGACTACTGGACAGTTAAATGTATAAATCTGCTACACCAGTGAGTGGAGAATCTCATATCGGAGGAGTGGCCCTCTGAACATGCATTTTTGCCATTTCCACACATTATAACGCATCGTGACAGATTGGCGAGTTCATCAACAATGACCCAGGGCAGTGAGACAGAGGTCCAGCTGGTTACCTGTGCGAGGGATGATGATAATGAAGCAGCCACTGCTGGCCAGCTGTCTTAGCAGCCCCAGGTGTTGGCAGAGCACGACTGTGTCCGGCACCAGGTACGGGGACATGGAGGACTGGGCTTTGGGCTGCTGCAAGCTCCCTTCCAACTGGGACACTTCCAGCTGTAGGGGTACACAGAGGCAGCATAGCACTCTAAACTACACTGCTAAACCACAAACAGCTCAGGCAGCCACTAGATTTTTGGCTTAACAACGTTTTGACAGAAATGTATGTATTATTAGTGAGGAAAAATGCACAACAAATAAGTATGAATGAATGTGTTCAACCCAAGCAAAAATTACAGTATTAAGGCAGACAAGCATGAATGGGGTTTGTGTGCACCAAGAGCCAGACCTGCAGGCGGAGCTGGGCCATGTCCCTCATGAGGCGATTGCGGCGAGCCTCCTCCTCTGCCTGCAGGGACACAGATAATTTTGTCACCACTATGTCAGTGCACCCGCCCTCTGTGACCTACAAAAACCTTACAGTGAACCCAATGCTCCCGGGCCTTCACCGCGGAGGGCATACTCCTCAATCATAGGGTTAAATATTGGTGGAGAAGGAGTCACAACTGCAGTACAAAATGTGTAAAACTAACAACTGCTCTTATGAGTAATGTAACATTTGACACCGATTTCACCTCAAACAGTCAATCGTAACAGTTACAAAGGTTTCAGAAAACCGCATGGTGGGTGGGAATTTAAAAAAAAAAAAACAAAAAAAGTCACCATCACTAAACCTGTTACCGTTCCGGCTAAATTCCCCAAAAGGAGTAGGTTTGTAGTGGTACAGTTTTTGTGCTCAAACCTCAGGAAGGAAGTAGAGCTTTGAGCTTCTCTGCGCTCATGCTCACCATGCGGAACTGGGCCTTCGCCTGCTGAACCAGATTCTCCTGCTCTGACTGGCTGATACTGGTGAAAATGCCCGCCTCTGGGTTGAAATGCAGCACGTTGCCCTGAAGGTTGGTGAGAAAGTGGCCAAAACTACGAATGCAGCACAGCCGCACGATGCACTTGGAGAAGAGGAACGGCAAAGAGACCAAGGGAAAGAAGAAAGAAGTGCAGTTAATTTTTCACTCTCATACCGCCACCCTGAGGGGTCAGGAGGGATAGCATCAGTCACAATCACAGCAGTACCCTCAGTGGTATTTTCAGGGATCAGGTATCCAAAGCCAAGTTTGTCCAGGTATTTGTACTTCATTTCATACAAAACTAATGCAGAGCTTGTCTTAACTTCATTCATTTACAACAAAGATGTGGTTAACCTGTAAATATGCACAATGTCCATAATGTGGTTACTGATCAGCACTCAGCAAGCACCAGGCACACGCTGTGAATAGTGCAAGTTAGTTGAATTATATGGATTCTGCTTTTCTGCACTGTTTGGGTATGTTTTACTGTCAACAAATAGCTAAGTACAGAAACAAATGCCACATTCGTTCAGCAACAACCCTTTGAAAAGAGACAAGTAAAAACTTGATTTAAGTTTATTTAGTTTTCATTAGTTTCTTTAAATGTATGGCAGACATTCATAATGCATTTGAAATCTGGTATTAAAAAAACTGCCATCCTAAAGTTTAAGTTTAAGCACTGATTTCAAGTATTTAACCTTCTATTTTTCTTTTAAATCAGCGAACATTTGGCAGATTGTGGGAGATGACCATTTTCAGGAATTTTAAAGACAATGTTGTTTCAAGTTAATAAGAGACAAACTCTCCAGACTACACTGCCTTGCACACCATGTTTCCAGAACAAACTCTAGACTAGCTCAAATATGCAGTGAACAAGAAGTTGTAGATAAAGATTGTAAAAAATTTGCTTCAACCATCATAGTTTCATCTGAATTGTTTTAAAAGAATCTAACGTCTGAATTCTTATTATACATAATTTAGAAATTCCTGACAGCGCTAAAACTGACAAACTGAAGTAAAAATGCGTTTGTATGTTATGGACCCAGTGAACATCGTATGCAGGAAAATAATACTAAAATAGCCCCTGAGAACAAGAGCAGTGTAGCATATGCTATGATGAGAAGAGAAGGGAAAAATTTTCTGCATTACCTCCTGCAGAGGGGCAAGGGTAGGCCTCTCGCGGGTGAAGTCAAGGCGGCGGTGAGCCATGCTGAGGGCTGGCAGGTTGCGCAAAGCCAGGTCCTCAGGAAGCAGCACTGTCTGGGTCAGGTTGGGATGTTCACACTCGTTCAGCAGCTCGGTCACATCTTGGTCAAATCCCAGGTCTTGAAAAACAGCGACAGACAACATCATACCAATTAAATATACAGATACTGAGGTTGTACAGTTTGTGGGCTGTGGGTTTGATTCTGGCTGTGTCTCTGTGGGGTTTGATGTTCTTCCCCTGTTCACATCAGTTTATCTTCAAAAACGTGACTAGTGACTAAATTGTCCACGGTACCTGCCGATGAGCATTTTACTGCTCCTGCTACACAGATCTAGCTCTGCAACTCACTGTAGACAAAGTTGTCAACTAAATACAAACTAATAACCATAAACTCCCACCTTGTTTATATAGCTATAATAGCTCTATATGTAATTTACATTTTGAAGTTTATACTAACAACATGACACATTCTGTCCCCAGCGGTTTGTAAAGACCTGGGCTGTTTCAACCAGGGCTCTGGAAAAGTTGCAGCCTGTCCCACTATATACATGAAACCAATTGAAAGGGCCCCACTGTCTCTTACCTGCCTCAAGGATCTTGCTTCCATCAGGCAGCAAGTTGAGCAGCACAGACAGTCTGTTCCACAAGCTCTGAGAACTCTACAGTGGAGACAGTCAGTATAAGCATTTCTTTCACTTCTCCCCAAAAAAGTTTTTAATCCCTGGATTAGCACTCTACATGTGTTTGCGAGAAATAAAGCTTAAGGCAGACAGCGTTACAAGAGCTCATTAACACAGTATATTGTAAAAACGGAGCTTAAAATATGCAATATAAAAAAGGATTAGTCATACCTTTAATAATAGGAAATAAACACACAAACCAGTCTATTTTATGGATAAACAAAATGCTAATGTTTCAAAATTTAAAAAATAAAGTTTAAGTCACTTAAACCTTACCTGTGCACACATGACAATAATATCAGTATTTGTCCTCAACCAATCCAGAAACACCTTCACAACCAGTATAAGGCCCTGATTGGTGAGAATCTCCAGTCTTTCGGAAAGTGTCTTTTCACTGCGACAGGACTGGGTGCTGTGCACACTGCCTTCAGAGTCTGATTCACCTTCTGTGGAGCAAAAAAGTAAACTAATGTAAACAATGTGCAAAAAACAATCAGTGGAGGTCCAGGAGCAATCAAATGTGGTGTCATTGTTCTATGTATGTGTTACCCAAAAAAGTACTCGTGTGTTTTAATAGCTTATTTATCTGCTTACGGAGCACCAAGTCATTTTATCCAAATCAGAAGATATAATGTGCGTGTGTGTGTGTGTGTGTATTAGATAAATGAAAGACTCCATTTTTTATCCAACTGTCTACAAACAGTGCTAAACCAGTTAGCTCTGGGTTATGTAAAAGCACTTGCCATTGTCATTGGTTCCATTTGCGGTGCTGGGACTGGTGGCGCAGGGGGCATTCTCCTGTGGAGCCTTCGTCTCCTCAAGGGCCGAGGAGTCAGGAGTGGGGCGGGGGGCAACCGGGGGGTGTAGCAGCATGTTGCTAAATGTGGGCGCCAGTCTGAAGCAGCGTTTAGACTGAAACAGTTGCGAGGACATGGCCTGTAGGTTACTGGTAATGCTGGGATCACTAGGAAGTACAGGCCCATTGGTGGCTGGTGGTGTGGAACCCTCTTCCTGTGGAGCAGGGTGTCGGGGAGAGGATTGCAATTGCTCTCGATGTGGGCTGTCCGAGTCCACCATGTCTTCTAAATCAGAGCGGGACTCCTGACTGTTCATGTCAGAATCAGTCTCCATGTCGAATGCGGTGCCACCCTCCTCTTCCTCTTCATCTTCAGAACCGCTCTCCCAGCTTCCTGCCTCCACCAATCGCCCACGCTTGCCCTCCTTGGCAAGAGAGGAGCTGCTATCTGGCGCTCCTGTAGCCGCCGTGCCCTCTGCCTGCACCCCCTCCTCCTCGTCCTCCTCTTCATTGCTCTCGAACCCCTCACTCAAATCACTGTCGTCTTCCTTGCGAGCACAGCGCCGCCGACGCAGCATGCTGAGACGGGAGTACTTCTTCTTTTGCTTCTGCTTCTCTTCCTCTATCTTCCTCTCCTTGCCTCTCTTTGGTTCACTCTGCCTTTGCTCGGCACTGTCCTCGCCCTCCTCTAGCAGTTTCTCCTCATTGCCACCTTCTTCCTCCTCTTCTCCCTCAGTGCCATTCTGCAGGGCTGCTTGCTCTGAGTCAACTGGGAATGTTGTTTCTCTGGCTTCTGGGTCATCTGGAAAACAAGAATGTTTCACAACGATTGCCTTTTCTTTCTGAACAATTTTGGATGACACCAACATAACTGAACTGGCTCCTCAGATTATGAGCATAAGAGGGACCAATTAGCCGCTCATTACTCAGTTTATTTGTAACTCGACAGTTACTTTTATCACCTAAGTAAAGGTACTTGCTCTTTGCTGCTAACTATTAAAATCAGAAAACTAACATCCACTTGCAAATACCAGATGTGAACAGGTTCCATTAGGGTAGTGCATCTCTCCTATTCTCTTTACTTTATGAACTTTAATGCACTTTACTGCGCTCGATCGGGAAAACAGATTGCATTTGCTCCCCTGCAAACTTAAAATTTAGAAAGAAAAGATATCAAAATCAATTTTTTTGGAAACAGTCTTGAAAACTTGTACCTCAACAATCTGTGAAGAGAGGAGCAAGCATACTTATTAAACAACCTCTCGGCTCCCAGCAGTTACCTGTGTTGTCAGCATGGAGAGGAGGTACTTCACCCTCCCCATCCTCCAATTCGGCCTGCAGGCGGATGTTAACATGGTTCACCAGATGGGAGAACAGGGCCAGTGTGAAGGCAATAGACGTACTATACTGCTTTGAACCTGAAAAACAGAACACACTGCTTAGGTTGCCTCTCAGCATCACTGCATAAACCCAAAGACAACAAAAACTGTTAAACTCAGTTAATTCCATTTTTAGAGTACATTCTGACCAGGGTGACGCTGAACACAGTCATAAGGAATGGTACAATGGTAGATTACAGTTTTCTATTAAAATACTAAATATAGGAGGGTTGATCAAAAAATAAAGAATTTTATTCTTCTCTCAAAACTGGCTAAGCTCTTAGTATTTATCATTACCCCTTGTACAGTAAATTATTACGATAAGCCAGCTGGCAGAAGAATGAGGAAAAGAAAAACCTCCAGGGTTCCAAGTATTTGTGGCTGCCCACCACACCTAGGCATTGATTCCCTCTCCTTTACAAAAAAACAGATTTTTTTTTTTACAATGAACTGTTTTTCCACAGTTAAAAAAAAAGACTCTAGCCAATTATGTCAATGCATCCCCGTGTGCTTCTGGGGCTTGTCTTACACTAACCTGCCCTCTTAAGGCTGTGTACCACCATGAGACAGGTGACTGCCATCTTGAAAACCAGGGCATCAGGAAGAAAAGAGCAGCCAGCGTCATGCTCTCCATCCTCCTCGCTGGCTGATGAGCTGCTGTGTGCTGGAGTGGGCAGATAGAACAGCACCAAGTTGAAGTCCTCCAGCACAGACTGGCAAAGGGAGGTCAGCTCCGTCTCCTGGAGGCTGTAGGCACAGTGGATATAGATGTTAGTCAAAACCCAAGCTGACCCAAGCTGGCTGAGAGCAAGCAATTTTGTTTTACTCAATTTCATTGTTCACTTTGTCATTCTGCTTTATAGAGGTATACAATAGAGATACACAATATAGTAAACAGACAGCATGATGACAAGGAACAAAATAGACCAAATTAAGTAGTTGTTAGAAACACAAGATAAACAGATAAATCTAAAATCATATGGAACATATCTGACTACAAGGTCATGCTGAGTCAGTGCACCTGGTGACTTGTCATACAGTGACAGCATACAGTCAAAACAAGAACATAAATACAAAACCAAGAGTTTGCCTTATTCATACATAAAGCATTAAGATAAATGCATTGTACTGAGACACCTGGTCAAGACCTGGTCAGTCCTCTTAAACTAGGTATTGTCACCTGTTCTTGGGCTGCAACAGGCTCTGCAGGTACATGAAGCTCACCAGAAGTCGTTTGATATCTTTTGACCTGTGGCATGAAAAAAGGCAGAAATGGTGTCCGATTCTTCTGAAACAGCAATGACAAAACACACTTTGCTCACTGAAATTTTGTCAAAGAAGTTTTTGATGTAAATTACAAACGACTATGTTTTTACTTCAAGTCCTCCAACACGACACAAATCATCTGATAGAACATAAAATGAAGTGGTAAAACATGCAAATTTGACTGCTAATTAATCCTAGGCAGCATCTAGTTTATGAGTCTGGAAAATATCAAAAATAGCACTGCTGGCAAGAAATTGTTGAATTGCACATGGCAGGTTAAATTTTCTACTGATGTCACCAAAATCCACTCTGCAACCATCACTCGTTGGTCATGTATTACAGGAATTACACCTTCCAGTTTCAAACAGGTCATTAGCCACCTCAGTGCAGGGTATGTATCAGTGGCCCAGGGTGCTGTTACACACCCAGTGAAAATAGCCTTGGATACTGGAAGGATCATCGTTTCTACCTTTGGCGTGTGGGCGACAGCCTCTTCATCTCCTGTTTCTTCACCTGGTGGTACATCTTGGCTGCCTTGTCAAACAGACGCTTCAGGTTCCCATAAGCTCCCTCAAATGGTGTGTCTGATTGTATACTGTTGGAGACATGCACCAAACACAGCTGCATAAATGTACTGCTTTAGCTCCATAAAAACCTCATCGAAATCTTAATTTTGGCACAAAAAACATTTACACTTTGCTATATTTTTATTACACAGCAACTTTTTTTTGTACTTACACAGCAAGGCTTCCTGGTAAGAAGCAACATTAAAAATCCTAATTTTACATACAAAATTCAAAGAGATAAATTCAATTCCTAAACAAGGTTGCTAACAAAATAGGAGTAGCAATTCTATAGACAAGGGAATAGAATAACATCCAGTGGTCAGTAAGAGCAACACATCTGGTCTGCAACAGGTAGCATCTGTTCAGCATCTCACCAGCGCAGGTAGTAATACGTGGCTTCCACATTGTAAAACTTGCTCCCCGCCAACGTGCCAAGTTGGTTGAATGGCATTCCTGCAACACAGTGCAAGCAATTGTATTTACAGCTATCAGAATCAAGTTTATTCCACATACAACTGCATGTATTAGGAACTTGTCTCGGTGTTTGGTGAAATGCCACAAAATAGACATAATGGTTCACATATGACACATTTACTCACTACATAATTCAGCGAGCTGCAAGTAATGGTTGTAAACAACCTGACTAGAGGTATAATATAAAAAACTTCTGACATCTAAGTATATCAATGTACCTGTGCAGCAAAAATAAAATGTCTGCTGCATAATCAAAGATGTTAACAGTTCAGTATTTGTCTAATAGGTCCTGCTGGCTCCTGAAATGGAAGGGTGCTCAAGCAATATACTGGTACATAAATTATTACTTCAGACTGATAAAAACAATAATTAAAGCCTCACAATCAATTAGCTTTTATGCTGCAAGGCCAATACGGCACACACAGAAGCAGGGATAGACTGAAGTGAAATATTTCTCATGTGATGGTGCTCGGTGCTACGTACCAACGTGGGGGGCAACGGACAAGGCTTGGTGGTAGAAGCGCTCTGCCAGCTGCTCAGCCTCCACCCCCGCCAGCTCGTTCTGGTACCGTGCTGTGGACAACAGTGCAAATAATTCTTCAAACACTATCACTTCCCTTTAGACCAACATTTGTTCTTAACACATTCTAAAAGCCAAAAAGGTGTCACACATGCACTGATGTCTGTCCTTAATAGTTTTTTGACATCCAATTTATGCATAATGAAAATTAATGTTCTGAGCATTTAAATTGTGTACACAGCCAAGCCGAGCAGCAGCCTCAGGCACAGTGCAGAGCTGTCTTACCCAGGTCTCCCAGGTACATTAGGCAGCGATGGCAGGCCATCTGGGCCCACTCCATCTCTTTAGCAGTGGCCGACACTGGCTTTTTCCGACCTACAGGGAGAAACATTCTTTTATCAAAAGCAAAAGGCAAAATTTAAGCCACATGAATTCGTCTGGAATAGGTTTTGTGGGGAAAAAAATAGCTATGTGAGATATTTCAAATAAAACAGTTGTGATCTTTTTAACTCATTTCCTACATACAGTAACCACGTGTAGCACTTGTGCTCTATAGGCGGCACATGAGGGAACTACGATTCCAAATGTTAAAAAGTTACAAAAACCTTTAATTTAAATCTCTTTTCAACAAAAGACAATTAACTTACATAAGCATCTTTACTTCATGTGGAATTATGCATTCAGAAGAAAACTTAAGTGAAGAAATGTTGTTAACATGGTCACTAAGGACTGCAGAACTATTCTCTAGACAAACATTTTCAGAAAAATTAGCCACCTGTTATGTCCAAATCATGCTGAAGATGACGTGGGCCTATTAATGTAGATCTTACATAAAAGGTGTGTGTGTGGGGGGGGGGGGTGCATCCATCGCAGGATACTGGGAATACAAACACATCTTCCTTGTGTGTGTGTGTTTGGGAATGTCCCCTTCATCTAGTTTGTACCACTACAGTCTCACCAATGAGGGGGTCTGTGACGTGTGTCCAATCAATACAGTCCTGCAGCTCTAGCTGGTAATGGGACTGGATGTAAAGCAGGAGGTGCTGGTAGAAGCCCACGCCAGCAATAAGGTGGGTCCTGTAGGCGCACTCCAGTGTGCTGCGGCTGTGAATGTGCTGCAGGGACGACACAGAGAACATAGGCAGTGCAAGACGTGGTCAACAAGACTGCTAAATGTCTTCAAAGCACTCTGAGAACAGCCAACTATTATTCCTATCAAAAATAACTTGCAAAGCCAAAACATTTCCCCTGAAAATCAGATTATCCACTAGGAAACGCGAATAAGCAACAACCCAGAGGAAAAGGCAGCAATACGAGAATAACAATCGACTGACAAATGGGCAGAGTACTCGCATTCACAGGTTCAGCCATAATCGCACTTAAATCATTTTTTAAAGTCATTTTCAGGAGGTGGAGATGAGAACTGCCAGTGAAAAGTGCTGGCAGACAACAGAGTCACACAGTCCTGGAAGAACACAAGTACACTCTAAATTCCAGAACTTTACTTTCAGGGATTACTTGGGGATGTATCTGGTATTTAATGGAATGTATAACACTTGGCACAGCCTGAAGAATACCAAGTGGTATAGTGATAAAACTGATATTCATGTGTTGTTATAGCTATTTTAAGTAGTTGCCTTCATTTTATGCTCTCTGTGGCTTATTTGTTTACATTTACAAGCATTTTCCAAAGACAGCAAAATGAGTTTAACTATAGCAAGTGTTAGTAAATAGAAAATGAGAAATTGAAGGCACAGAAGGAATTAATAAAATTGAATTTTAAAAGAGAAAAAGTTCTAAACACAAATTGAATGTATAATGTGAAGTGGCAGGTTTTCAACTGTGTAAATTGTGGTAGTGTAGTACCTTCTTGTTGGTTTTGATGACCTGGATGACTTCATAGTAGACCTTTCTCCACAGTAGCTCCTCTGCCTTGCGGCCATAGTCCACTGGGTGGAGAAACATCAGCTTGACGCAGAGCTCTCGCAGCCTGCACACACAAGCAGCAGCAGGTCATCATCCACATGGAAAACCATACTGGCACTTCATACCCCAGCATGTCAGTATTCTTATCGGAGTTGGATTTTATTAATCTACGTACAGCGCGGTTTAAACTGTTGGTTCACAACTTAAGTGTTTCCCTAAAACCACCCTAGAGAAAGTGATCAGACAGACAGTGGAGTCAAAGCAAAGCCTTCAACAGACACCAAGCTTGGTTGGGCGTTACAGTCCATCTGCGATTTAACAGACCTCCATTTTACGAATTTTGGATTTTACAGATGGTCACAAAACTATGTGAGAAAAAAATTGAAAAATCTTAAATATTGAACAAACCTATTTATAAGCATAAGAAAAAATGTAAATACAGGAAAACCCTGTGATAACTTGCCTCAATAATATGAATTTAGATATAATGCTCAGGGTGGTGGGATTAGCTGTGGTTCTTCCAGGGCTGCATGTTTGTAAGCAGCTGTGTCTAACTGCTGTGGGGAGACACAGAGGGATTGTTGATCCCCTCTGTGTTCACTGTACTTGACAGCTTTGGTGCAAATGTGTTGATGTGCTCTGTGAATGCTGGTATTTAAACATGCAATATGCAGAGGAAAAAAAGCATTTGTTTGCACAGTCCAGTCTCCCGAGCCCTCATTTTGTAGTGCCGTCATCAGCACGGTTGAATCTGGTTGACACAGTATTCTATCTGTCGCTGTTTTTAAGTGTAGGGAAAAATTAGCCATCAAAGACACCTGGAAATTATAATAATATAACAAACATGGTGTGATTTTAAGTGCAGTTAAATGGCCAAAGTGCTTACTTGTTCCGCAGGCTGATGTTCTCTGGCTTGAAGACCTCTCGGTACGATGACTTGTTGCCGATGATGACATCCAGTTTGTGAACAGACTCCACCACAGCCCTGGACACACAGTACATCCAGACGAGGTGGTTAACGCACAGAGAGTTACACGGTTGTTATGGAAACGTGTAACAGGCTGACTGCCAATTTAAATTCCCTTGCTGCCATTGTACCTCTGGGAAAGGGATGTGACCTGAAACGTTTCGATACGATACCCAGCTGTATAAATGGGGCACTTGGTTTCTATGATCGGATAAGAAGTAAAATACAAATAACAATCCACCATAGTACACAACTGTCAGACACAAAAAAACAAATCCAGATATTTATACTACAATTCAAAGGATTCTCCTACAGTCACTGTAAAGGAGGCAGCAAGGTGCTAAATATACTGATATAAACGTGGTAACATTTCTGCATTTTAAATGCAACATATTTCCAGACACTAAAAATTCATACATCTGCGTTACAGATGTGTTGATATTACACACATTAGCTTTTAAAGGAAAGGAACTCACTAACGGTTGACCCGGTAATTTACCGCGACACAGGGCTGACAAGCCGCAAACACCATTTTCACCATGATACTTGGGCAAAGGAAGCAATGAAGCGCCTCAGAAACGACATTTTTGAACCCAAATCTTTGCATATGAGACTAAAACACCTCCGTGTCGACACGACATTATTCCAGCAGCTGTGCGGTGCTTCTAGCTTTGCCGTTCAGCGAAACACCGCTGTTTTCTCCATTGCTCTTCCAGTGAACCAGGTAACTGCAGCTAAAGGACAGTTAGCATGTGGCTATTGATCCCTGCGCCGCTACCCACCCCGGGGGGTGGCCGACTGTCGCCAGGTGGGCGCACGTCTGCCTACATGACGCCGGGGTTAGCCGTGCTAACAAACAGCCGCTTTCGGGGCGATGTGCCGCCGGCGCTTCCCCTCCCCTCGCCCTGTGTGGCGTCCCACCGCTTGGCTAACCGTGCTTTGCAGACGCCCTGAAGGCCAGGTGACGTGCCGCTTTCCCGCTCCTTTCTAACGCAGCTCGGCCTCCACTGACCTGTACAGGCGCTTGATATGCAGCACTTTTGCCTCCGGCTCGCTGTCTTGGCCCGGTCCGCTCATAATAGCGGTGGTGTGGAGGTCTCCGCTGGCGTGCCCGTGCCCCTCGGATGGATGTCCAACCTTCTGTGGTTGTGCCCACCCGCCTCCCCTACCCCGCTGTGTTCGTCCCGGCGGCTCGATCTCGGTCTCCTCGCTGTATCGCCTGGCTTCCCTTCGTCTACCGGTGGCTCGACCTGGCTCTCTCTTTCGCTGCTGATGTTGCTGCGGCTCGACCGCCCCTGCCCATCCGTTCGCCAGTCGGGTAGGGGAGGCAAGGCTCCAACTCTGCCGTTCACTGCCGGTCAGCTATCAGACCCCGGTGCGTTTCTAGTGTTGTTCCCTGTTCCAGGCATCGCACCGAGGGCCGCCATTACTGCTCAGGCAGCGACCGCTGAAGTACCGCGAGAACAGAGAAGACACCGCGAGAACAGAGGAGACTCCGTGAGCCAGATCGTAGGAACAGCGCTCCGGGTTGCCGGATATTCCTCGGAAATCCCTCTGTGCAAATATGCGGTAAAAGTGGGTTAGTGTCGCGGGGGGTTTCAGTTATTATTGTTTCTTTCCAGCTTTACACATCATTACAGAATTTTTAAAAAGTACTTTTAACCACTTTAAAGGAAACGTATAATTTAGTGATTTTACTATGCTTTTAAAAAAATTTTACGTTATAATTTTTGTATAACCGAAGTAAAATTGTTCATATGTATATTAATATGTCAGAGGTTCACCACAAATCTGAGAAAAAAAACTCAGGTTTTCCATTAGAAAAACAGTTTTTATTTATTATAATTATGGCAAGTCAGATTGATAGCTGTGCAGTCAGTTAAAATATACTATTAAATTACAATTTTTAAAAACATACACTGTATGTGGATATCGTGGCTTTTCAACTTAACACAATTTGTCTATAATTTAGCTTTTTAATAACCAGTTTTGTCCATAACGCCAAACAAAGTTGCTTCCACTAAAAACTAAATAATACAGACATACCTCACTGGTTAGGTCCTGTGAAAATGTGGCATATAACAATAATAAACAAAAAAACTTTAACTTTAGTACTTTATTAACTACGATCTACATTAAATGAGAAGTGTGCTAAAAAGACTGAAAATAAAAACAAAGCGTTCTGGCAAACTCCTTTTGTTGGCCCATTCATCACAGAAGCACGTGCATCTTTCCTCAAATTCTGGCCAACTTTATTTAGTTATCTCCATGGTAACAGAAAACTGACACTGACTCATCACATTAGAAACTCGTGGGATAGCAAGTCTGTTCCTAACCCAACTTGTTCCTAAGTTCAAAGTCACTTCCACCACTACGTCATGATCAATAAAGGCTATTACTACGAACTACCCGCCATTTATCCCCAAGTTACGTCATAAAAAACATCAGGATGAAGCTACAATTAGTAAAACTCCTCAATAACGTTATGTTTCTGCTACTGTAAGATAAAACAATATTTAAATAACTAATAATTACCCCCACAACCTCCTCTTTCATGTGTTCTTCAACACAAACTGAATAATGCAGATATCCTGCAGTTTGTCACATTCTGCAAAAATGTTGGATACATCTATAATTTAAAAAAACTGAGATTTTCATTTTACCATTTTACTAACTTGAGCTGATTAAAATTAGAAACTCATTTAAAATGACTGAAAAGTATCTTCTGTCTACAAAAGTAGTTAAAACTCCCGTTCGAATCCAACAGTCCACCCCGGTCACTGATGGCTACCAACTGGAGCTTCCAGCTGTAAACACTGTGAAGGGACGGGAATTAAAATGGCCCTGAAGTCCTGGGTCTTTTACTGTCAACCAATGGTAGACCACAGTGTTGTAAGTTATTTTCACCCTGCAACAAGCTGAAATTTCACTGTCACGTGACTGGAAGCGTGAAACGGTGGAGCAGTGTCTCTCAGGGAGCAGAAGATGGCGCTGATGCTGTTCCTTCTCAAAGAGGATGTTAATTTTTATACCTACACATTACTGTATTATTGTCACCATTTAACCTTTATTTGACACTTTTGTTCAAGTGACCTGGAATGTTAAATATGTAGTAAATCAAGGTAAAGACTTCCCTCTGAGGGCACTGCAGCAGGGGCAGCAGTAGATCTGCAAGGACCACAGCTATACTTGTTATTTACGATCTGTAGACTCTTATCCCAATTGTTTTGGCTTAAATGAACAGTTTAACATTTAACCGTAACTGTTGTTTGGCAGTAAATTCTTTGAATTTATGACAAACTGCTGTGGTGAGCAGACCCAATACTGTATTACTGGATCTCAAATTGTTTATCTGATATTGTCTGGTTTTTTAAAAACTAACTTTGAGGACTATTTTACCTGTGAAGCTTGTGAAGCACAATGTGTTGAGAGGGAATTTAAAACAAAACACTGTATTTGACTACAGGTTTTGTTCCGTTTTCATCCCGTGCTTGTCTTGTATGTTCACATTTGGGGGATGCTTTTCTATAAATCAGTATATCAATGAGAGCAAACAAAAGTGTCACCAACAGATAGATATAGATGCCGACACTTGGTTCTTGAAGCTCATTTAGAAATATTTTTTACTGCACATTACATATGTAGCTGCCTGCAGAACTGATGTGAAATAAAATGGTGAATTTAATAGATGATGTAAATACTTAGATTGACTTTTCAGAGGATCAGGAGTGAAATGGGTCTGAAAGAAATCAATTTTATGCCATTCTTAAATGTTGAGAGGGATTCAGCAGTTCTGAGGGAGAGAGGGTGCACAAATGAGAATCTAAACCCTTCCTGTTTGGGACTTTTCCAGACGTCCTGTATTGATGCTCCCGTGTCTACTGAAGATGTGCTTTCTTGTTCTCCGGTGACCGCGTTGCCTCCAGCTCCTGTAGCCATTCGACACAAAGTCGAAAAAGTTGCGTGTTCTGAGATGCCATTCTGTACACCAGCGTTGCATTCGGCTGTGATTTGCCCAGTTGTGACCTGTCTGTTCGCTGCACGATTCTCACCGTTCTCCTTTGACCCCTCTGATCCACAAACTTTTTTTTAGTGTATTGAACAAAACAAAGTTCCACTTTCCATCTCTGCAAGTCACACCATGACTAAAGTGGAAAAATTTAGTAAACAGTAAAAGACATTATTTTATTACATTATTATATTAACATATTTGTTCCCTGATGTTTAAAGAACAATGTCCCAGCATCACTAAAGTTACTTATGCAAGTAAAATAAAAACATTAAAATCACATGGGAAGTTAGGAATTTAATTACTTGTTTATTTACGCATTTTATTAATCTATGTAATTATTGATTTATTTATTTATATCTCCAGGATTTGCCCACCCAAAAAATATAAACTCCTGCTTATTCAAAAAAGAATAAAGAAGAAAATTTCATTTACTGCATCAACCAGATTTTTTGGTAAAATCAATGCAACAATTATTATTATTATTATTATTATTATTATTATTATTATTACTATTAAAGTAATCAGAATATCCACATTCATAACAAATGAATGTACAGTAGCGATGCACATGTCAATATTCAGTCTTTTCGTTGGTATGTACAAGGTCCCCAAATATGTGTCCATTCAAAAACCAAACAAGAGGGGTGAGGGAGTTTATGGCTTCTGTAGGTGCCTGGAGAAGGTTGTGAAAACTGATTTATGGGGGGTTGGGGGGGGGGGGCAAATAATACCAGGAAATTTCTAAATGGAAGTAGGATTCTCTGGGGACTTTACGTACAGATACCGTAGTAAGAATAACCTTAAAAGTGAGGATTAATGGCAGGGTTATGGAGGAAGTGGTTAGCAGCATACAGAGCAGCCTGCACTTGAGGAAAGAGGACCAGCGCTGTGAGGGCAGTGGAGACTAGAACAAGCTCAGAAGGGCTATTTTTTTGTATAAATAAGTTAAATAAATTTGAAGTACAACCCCAGCAAACACAGGATTTATAAACATTAAATGAAACCAGGAAAATAAACCAGGAAGAATCATAAGAGTACCAGGAATTAATCATAGAAAGGAGATGAAGATAACGGGAAATATTGTTATACTCTATATATACAAACATCATTAATTCACACCAAAATCACTTCAAAATGTCATAAGTGCACAACTGAGTGCGAGAGAGAGATAGAGAGAGAGAGAGAGAGAGAGCGAGAGAGACTGACAGCTGCTGCGCAGGTGAGCGGGACGGTGGACATGAGTGAAAGACAGTTCATCCTTGCGTGTGTGATCAGCATCTGTACGGGAAATACTTGCAGAACATGGGTCCTTGTGTCTCTCAGAAGCTCTCTATCTCCACAGCGTCCCTGCCGTGTAGAGATGGAGGGAGCGAGAGAGAAAAAACACACACCCACTCTCACACTAATTGCACACCATATATACACATGGACATACTGTATGTACACTCATATCCTGTATATACACAAAGACTGTACACACACACTGTATATACACATACACACACACGCGCGCGCTCACAGACATTCACTCACTTGGACAAAATCAACCTCTGATCTCTCTCTGTATTCTTGATCTCTCTGTTGTTCTTGTGTTGAGAAGAGGAACATCTGACCGGTGTGTCAGTGGAGTCCATACAGTGCGGCAGCTTGAGGAGAAACAGAAACTGTGCCCCCGGGTTTCTGTTTCGGCCCTCTGTGGACGAGCCACCCAACTTGCTAGCTGCTCCGTTTAGCACGTGTCCAATGTCTGATATAAAGAAGTGGGGCACAAAGAGGAAGTAAAAGCCAAGAGTCTCCTGCAAAGCGTCTCTCCTGGTTGGCAAATGAAGAGCTCCATGGGAATTGTCCAGAAATCCGTCCCACCTGCTCTTTCTGCCTGGCACTACTCAAGAACCTGACAGAGGCAACAGAGGGGACAGGTCAAGGCAACGTCCACATCGCTGTTGGGACAAGGGCACGGGGACAGGGACGGGGGCAGACTGAGCGACAGTTTCGTTCCTTTCCGATTCCCAGGAGAACAAACTTCCACCAAAAAGAAAAAAAATGTCCAATGAGATTGTCACATCAGAAGTCCATTGATTAGAAAAGATCATTCTAGACTTCTTTGATTGTATTCAAGGTCCTAATAAATATCACAAAATAATTATAAATTAGGAAGAGTCCGGATGAAGAAGTACTGTTCTTATAGTATGGTGTACAACAGATAAGAGAAAGAAAAGTGACTTTTTTTTTTCCAGCCTCCACCGACGTTACACACACCACACACCACTTTCTGTGTCACCG
The DNA here is from genome assembly GCA_900497675.1 of Arapaima gigas. Lineage (NCBI taxonomy): Eukaryota > Metazoa > Chordata > Actinopteri > Osteoglossiformes > Osteoglossidae > Arapaima > Arapaima gigas. Next base: position 243,729 of record UFQX01000711.1, on the reverse strand, counting down.
AAGCTGTGTATACTGAGGGAGACAGAGCGAAGCCTACAGTGGCCTCCGTGAAGATGTGCATGTACAAATGTAAAAGATATATAAAGTGGGAAAGCGCAATTGGGGATAAAACAGATGCGGAAATAGAGGGGGGCAGTGACAGGAGTAAGAAGGACCGGTCACTGAGTAGCTAAAGGAGCAGGGAGGGTGACAGCAATAAAAATCTGAAGCGCAGGATTAAACTGGTAGGAGTGAAAGAAGAACAGAATTCATGGAGGATCTGAATTCTGAGGATTGTAAGGAATGGAAAGCTGCAAAGGAATAAAAAGTAAGTACAGGTATCCATCGAGATACGAGTCTTTATGTGTGCGAGTAAAAATGAAGACCTTTCACCGCACTGACCGCTTTGTTCACGCTTACGAGCAACGAGAGCCAAGCGTTGGAGAACTTTCCCATTTATCTCCTCTAAGTAACACACCCAAAATGGCCGACAGGCCCTCTGGAATACACTCACTTCCCATAATGCCCTGCTCTCTGAAAGAAATACTTTTGCATTGTGTCTCCGGCTTACGGGATTTCACCAACGGAGCCGATTTTCAGGAACCCATTTTGCTCGTAAATCGGGGGATACTGTACTTTCAAAATGTGCCTTACCCCTTATCTCTCGCTTTCTTGGTTAAATATTTCTTCTTATATGTTCCTTCCATCAAAATCGCGAGCGAAACAGATGACGCGCACAGCCGACCATAGACACTGTTCTTCACACGCTACGGAAAATAAGCGACTACTCGTCTGGTTAAGTAACTTCAAATCCGGTGATTTCGAAATAGAAAAACAAAAACGCAGTCAACCAATCAGAGATGGCAAAAAGTAAATGAGGGACAGCTCATTCGACCGGGATTCTCCAATGGCATGGCTTCTTACTGGGCCTTGCAGTAACTGGATGGTTTTTCACGTCCCCCCATTGTCAGCCAATCAGTTCCCACGGTCGGGCTTCTGAGTTAAGGTCTGGCCAACAGAAGCTGTGCCCTCTCCGCCTCAGCCAATTAGGTTCCAGAGTGGCCTCCAGGGTGCTATGGGAATGGCTGGTGGGGAAAAAAAGGGAGACAGAGAGAAGGAGGGGGAGGAGTCTGATGAAACCGGTGTCCGAGTTTTGCTACCGACAGCTGGAGGCAGCTGCTCAATGGCGATTTTTCGGATGTGTTCGGCAAGGACTCGTCCCGTCCGTCTGTGCAGCTCTGAGGCAGCCGATTTACCTGAGTCTCTCAGCTCTCTTTCTCTGAGGTATATTTACACCAACACTCAGTTAGTTACTAACCCTGTAGGTTCACCTGTCTGCACTAGTTACAGGCGATGAAAAATTTGTGCCTTCGTGTTCATTGCTTCGCCACTCAAATGAAGCCTTTAAAAATGAATCGATAATAAAACAAGTTTTTAAAAAAACCTTTTGATTTCACTTAATAGTCTGGGCTACTTGTCACCACCCCCTCCCCGTGGAAAAAGTTTAGTGCTGCTGTTGAAATCTGGACAGCAAAAGGATTGATCACTACCACCACCACCACTGACCAGCCCCCCACTATACCATCACTACTGACTATTTACACTGATCCTTTTAATCTTATGTTCTCTATTTATCTGCTTATTTGCCTATGTTGTTCTGTGCAGGCATGCTGTCTGTTTACTGTACTGTGCCCTGTGATTCAGCAGAAACTACATTTCATTCTCTCTTGCACATCTATATAAGGCAGAATGAAAACAAAGTGAACCTTGAACCTTAAATTGACTGGCTTTATGGTAAAACTTTAGATAACTGCACCTAAGGTGCAAGTTTGTGTTTTTTCCCGGATGTGGAAACACCTGCCTTCAAAGGATTGTCCTGAAAAACATGATCTGTGGCTACAAAGGACGTGGCTGAAAAAGCAAAGCGCTACTGTGGACGTGGATTGATTTCACAGACAAAATCTATTAGACTGGGATAAGTCACGGCATTTCGGTGAAACTCAGACACAACAATGAATTCCAGTTGCAAGGTACAAATCGGTGACTTAAGAGAAGCACCTGGACTTCCCGAAGCGTCAGACACGGGACTCACATCACACAGCTGCAATAACCCGCTATGGAATTTGGGATCTAACTTAAACCTTTGGAAATTTCCTCTAAGAACCACTGAAGTAAAGAGTTTCACCAAAGATATTTATTTACACCCTTGAGTCTCTCTGAAGATGATTCAAACCCCTGTAAGGAGTCTCTAAATATCCATGACAAGAAGTTAGAAAAGCCATCATCTGCTACTTCCTTTTATAGTTATGCCCAGGCTAAACCTTTTTTATTATTGACAGTTACATACGCGCACCTTTTTCAAAGTCTGTATACAGCAGTTTGTCGACTGGCACTACCACCTACCGCACTGTTTCACTATAGTGCTCTTTTACTTACCCCTGTGAGTAATTTATCATAATTTACCATATTTTTAAAAATTGCATTGAAACAGTTTTTTAAAAGTTTTATATTTATCCATTAAACAGTTGTCAGTGCTTATTCACCATTATTAAAGGTAGAATGAATCTCTGTTGCAGGTGAGCAGGTTTAAAGCTCAGTACAATATATTTATTAATGGACTCTTACAGCTGTTTCAGAAAGTTCTATTTATCAACAACACATCTAGAGTAAAAATCCAGGCATCACTGTATTTAAAAAGCAAATTTCCAGTTTCTCATTTGTGTCGCCGCTGTGAATGCACTGCTCTGCTGTAAAGGCCAGCATAGGTGACAGTCTAGAACGTACGAATATTATTTGCCCAAAATGTTCAGAATTGACAAAAAGTGCAGCATGTGTTCTTAATTCGAGGAAAAGTGATTAAACTTGATTTATCACTGGAAAGCAAACGGGTTTTACTACGGTTTATAAATCAAAAAAGCAAATGGGCTGATGTCATCTGGTGTGAGTTTCTACATTTGGTGTGAAATTTCAGGGCCTGTAGAAAAAGATCATGACTTTTTTTGTTTCCATTCTGTTATATCATCTGGGCCAACAAATCACAAATGAGGGGTTTTCTACTTCGGAGTAAATGATTATTTAAAAATAAATACATAGTGGTTTAGCTCCTACAGGCCAGAGCATGACAGGAAGAACAGGATTATAGTAGCAGAAAATGAGTTTAAAAGATTACCCATGCTGACAGCCTCTAAAATTGCATCCACACTCTTTTGCACAAGAATATCTTTGAATACAGACGGTGAAGAAACACAAAGACACAGTAAAAGGTGACAGTAACAAAACAACACTGAACAACACATTGTCTATAGGCAGTTTCAGGTCTGTATTCTTCCCCTGCTTAATCTCTGCATCCCTTCCTGTTGCACAGAGGCCGCTGCAGGGTCAGTTTTAAACTGTCCTCTGCCAGGCGTTCAGCAAAGGCCACTTCATCTCTGAGGTGTTTCTCCAGCACACAGGACGATGCTACAAGGTGTTATGACAGGTAGCCAGAGCTATGTGCCACCCTGCTCTACATTCTATAAAGTGCCTGAATGTTCTAAGTACTATATTATTGTTGCACATTAATATTACTATTATCTGCTCCTTATGAGTTTCTTAATTCTTAAGTCACCAAATGTTGTAACGTGCACGAAATATATAAGATCTGAAGCACAGTAAGAGAGCAGTTATGCCCTTCATCACCGTTGGGTCTCCAGCTACTTTGCTCCCTGTCCCGGCTTGACTGTGGAGCAAGAAAAGAAAACTGGGATGCAGTATGAATTGGGAAATACAAAAATACATATTACAATATGTCTTTTAAGCATCCCTGCTACCCTGCAACACCTGAACCTAATGCCAAAATGGCGCATCACTTGGTTTGGACAATTATTTAATTTTCTTACCGACATTCATTATAATTAATTCAAAAGGTATTGAACACTTCTGTAAATCACCGTTTATCTAACTTCATATAAACTTCTGTGTTTATTTCTATCTCACACATGTAGCGTGGGGAACACACACACACACACACACACACACACACACACACACAGGCTGCGATGTTGCCCTCGACGATGTAAATCACAGCCTTCTGACCAAACAGAGTGAGGCGTCCAGCTGAACTGCGAGACACGTTTTAGAGGCTCTAGTACGAAGCCGATGTTTGGCAAATGTGCTGTATTTTCGCAGAGCACCAGTTTATCGCGTCTTGGTTCTGAGACTGAGAAGAAAAAAAAAACTTTGCATAAGTCCAGTCCAGTGAAGTCAAGTCAACTGCGGTTTCACGCAGCTTCGCTTTTTCGAAGGTGTTCCAGTCATCCATCACGTCTCCTCTCTTACATCTCAAATGCTATTTATTTGCCACGTTGACATCTGAATTGTCCATGTGCTTAGATTTCTGCTCGTTCACCCCTGCGGAACTATGATTTTTACAGGTTTACATTATCACTGCTGCATGTCGGTTATTAAACCCTGATCCGGAAAGGCACTGAGGAAGCCGGACGGCGCCACCGTGGTCCTGCCTGCATCACCGCCACGCAAACGGCCTTCACCGCGATTTAGAACCAGCGCTTCTACCAGGTCACACCTGTGGCAGCACTGTGGACGTAGTAATTTGTACAAGTGTCATTAATATAAAAACTGAGCATAACTGTACAAACTGCACTGCAACACGAGTGATACGGGACCTGTACCCCAAACCAGAGGAAACTATGAGCTTAAGACTGCGAGGAGAAGTCGTGCCCCATTTTATTAGGATTTTTTTTTTTTTTTTTTGGTGAATGCAGCTTTAACATATTGGTTATAAACGCAAACTATAGTACACGGTTGCCCTTGGAACAATCTTCAGGTGCTGAGTTTCGTGAAACAACTCCTACCTGGCGACACAAAACATTCACGAAGAGCGGACATCTGCTTTAGCGCATTTTCTTCGGTTGGCGCCCACGCTTTATGGTTAAATACCGCAATCGGCTCGGGAAAAAGATTAATTTCCGAGATGCTGTGAACAAAAAAGGTCAGTTTGCCTGCCTTTGGCAGCTAGGAGAACACAGACCGGGGAGATCGGGTGTGTCTGAAAGCCCTTTTCTCTGCGTGTGTGCAGTGTGTCTCCTCCAACATTTCCATCTCTTCTCTCTCTCTCCCTCTTTCTCTCTCTGGTGCCACAGGAGGGGAGCAAATGTGATACTTTCTGCCTCCGAGAAGGAAAAAAAGAGGAAGAAAATATATCAGGATGCTGGGAGTGTCGCGTTTCAATACATCTTCTGTCCCTAATTATTTTCTGGCTGTCATTGATCTGCTCCTCCTCCCGCTCGACTTGGGGCAGGCGGACCTGTAGCTGCGCTCCCGGCTGCCGGTGGCGCAGTCGCGGGGAAGGACATTTGGTTGCCGCGGAGCTCTCCGTTCTGGTTGAGGTGTACGCGGGGAGGGGGGAGAGGAGGAGGGGGTAAGGGTGGGGGGAGGACTCCGTTCCAAGGGGAGCTTGTGGAGGAGACGCCCGAGGAAGAGACTCCAGAGCCGGGAGCGATGGCCGTTCCTCCTCCTCCGGCATTCACACTGGGGTCTGCAGAACCCAGGGAGGAATACTGCTCTTCCTAGCAAAGAGAGGGGGGGGGGGGTGGGGGGGACACGGGGGAGGAGAGAGGGGAAGGTGGGGAGAGGGGCAATTCCAAGTAAGGATGTTGGGCGTGGGAAGGAGGAAGAAAGGAAGTCATAGGAGTCAAGAAGGGGTGAGATTTTCAGGGAAGACAGATGTGAATGAGAAAGGAAAGATGAGGTGGAGAAGTTGCCATGAAACAGGAAAAGGAGGAGGAGGAGGAGAGAAAGGGGAAATGTGGAAGAGGACACAATGGAGTGGAAGAGTAACGCAGGGAGAGAAAGGGGAGGAATGAGTTGCCAACGTGTGGAAAGAGGGGACAGCGACAGCAATGAAGAGAAAGCAAAAGAGGGGAAGCGGGAAACAGAGAAAAAGAAAGGGATGGGAGGGATTAAAAACCTCGGGTTGACAAACAGGACAGTGTTCAGCGCTCTTCTCTTCTCAAGCGTGCGGTGCGGCTCAGGAGTAGCGTGTGAGTGGTGATGGATGCGGTTTTGAGGAGCAATGGATGTACATTAGTCCAAACAGTCCAGAGTGTGGAGTGTCAAGTCTTTGTCAGCGTGTTGAATTACACTGTCGGTGTACAATGCACCTAAAGGGAGCACCATATGAGTGTGACATTGGGGTTTATTCTCAGGTTTTAATCAGAGAAATCATGCTTGGAATACAGTAAGGCGCATGCTTTGTCTTGTAGCTGCTTGCAGTTCTTAGCAGAACTTTACTGTAGTAAGACATTGCATACATTGATGTCTGAGCTCCATAAACTGACTGAATCCTCACAAAAATGAGTATTTATAAAAGACAGATGCATTATGTGAATTTTGTGCACAACAAGTATCTGACATAGCTACATATCTTTAAAATGACACACATTACTAGTATAATATGAAATAACCGTACAAAGATTGACACTGAAATAAAGATACATTGTAGTAAAATTTTACATGGTAAATGAGAAATGGACGTATACGACCATTGCCTTCAAATCAAATCAAAACAGTGTCCAGCCCACCGATCAGAGATTCAAACCCACACTCATAGGCAGCCACCACCTCCCAACGCAATGGCCTATGAAGTGCTGGGTTTTAATTTATGATCAGTGGGCGAGCCAAAGTTTTTATTTGGTCTTTTTAGCTATTCTTACCTACATTGGCGCAGAGTAACGTCATTTGCCAATACCAGTGTGATTTCTGTTATACTACTAATCGAGCTCATTGTACGAGCCGTCATGTCCAGTCCAGTTCAGTGACGTCTGTATCGAAGCAGTGGGAAAGAAAAGAATTTGGTTAATTCAGCTACAGGGCACCTACAGTATTGTGGTAGATTGAAAAACAGCATTGAATGGTTCTGGCAGGACATGCATTTTTAATACAACTATGAAAAACGAACAGCTGGAATTTTAAAAAAAAACATCATAAAGAGAAGCGAGGAGCCGGTGAATTAGCATCTTATCATAGATATAAAAAGTGTCTGGACATAATTTAAATATTACGGCGTTTTCAAAATACCACAAGCCAGTAGTGTGGGCCCCATCTATTATCATCTATCAAGAAGCACTATGAAGGCGTAAAGACAGAAAGGCGGTTCGTAATCCGCATTCACCATTGAAACAGTCTACTAGGTTAGCATCATTAACAATTACTTCAGTTGATGTTTTGTTTTGGAAGCAGTATGGACTCATATTTCTTCCTTTGTCCTTCTGCTGAACCACAGTTAACATTATGCCTAACTTAGACTAGCAGACTCACTCAGAACCTTGTGAAGTTTTAACTGTCACCTGGAAACGCTCTCCATGTCCTCTAGAAGAGGCCTGGAGGCACCTCAGTCAGCGCTGGACTAGAGTCACTAACAATATTTCCCCTAAAAATCCCTAAAAAACGTTTTCATCAGCATCCAGCACTTGTGAAGGAGGTGACTGCAACACGTTTAACTTTTCTTCATCTCTCTAAACGTGCTTGGGCAATGGCTTGAATAGACAGGACCCCGCAGTGAATCACTGCCCCTACAACTACTGATAAAAAGTGTCTGCCGATCAGCTAACAGTTAAACACAGTTTATTTGCGCTGAATTTTCAGGCAAACATCCTCCAGTTTTCCAACACCTGGCTGGCAGCTTAAACAAAACTCCCTTCAAACCCTTATGAAGAAGTTTCACTATGAGTCTCAGTGCGTTCAGCCAAGGTGACTGTGCCCGTGTTTTCAGTGTGCTTCAGCAAACTCGCACGATATGCACATCGGTGTGTTAAACACAGAAGCACACGGAAGACATTCATTTAAAGGGTTCAAGCACATTATCAGCGTGGTTAGTCACAAAACCAATAAACAAAAACACAGGCGCGCAGACAAACAAACTGACAGCCAGCTCCCCAGCCTTTAAACCAAAACAAAATGTATATTTCTGAACAACTGCATCAGTGGGAAAACATCTATTTAAAAAAAAAACAAAAAAAACAAAAAAAATTAATGCCATTAAATAGAGGGGGGGGAAAAAACACTGGATCAAACGGAGGTTTCAGGCTAGCTATGCGCTTGATGCCATGCTTATATTCGTAAAAGTGCTACACTATCTGACGGGCGTAAGAAGCGGCACACGGGTTCATACCAAACAACCAACATAGGACGACTGTGGCTCCGCACGTACCCCCACGTAAAATGTTATGCTACATAAAAAACTTGTTCAGACTCACGTTGTAAAAACGAGGACGAGCACCACACACAAACTGTACGACACGAGTGCTACACGCACACACAAGCCCACACACGTGCACACATGGGCATGCTCGCACGCATACACACACGCACGCACGCACGCACGCACGCACACAGTGAACGTACCCGTACTGGGTACTGGGTTAGATACGGAGATTTCCCATAATGCTCTCATGGGGAAGGAGGGGCAGGAGAAGGTGAACGTCGGTGTACAGTAGAGATGACTGTTTTAGGTGACAGAGAATCCACTGAGTCTGGTGTGAGAGAGAGCGAGTGTGTGTGTGTGTGTGTGTGTGTGACTGTATGCTATAAGAGTAGCTTATATACAAAGTTTTAAAGGTTGTACTTTGACCTGGGGCAGAGAACTGTCCAAAGTATATAAGGGACACGTCTCCAAACCAGTACGAGTCAAAATAATGAGCAAAAACTGGCAAATATAATCGACAAAATCAACAGCTTCACCCTCCAAAACTGAGGCTGCTTTTATGAGCACAAATGATGTTTTATGAGTAAAAAAACAAATGTGTGGCTGTGTGTTTGTTCGTGTACATATACATGTAGGTCTGTGCGCCTGTCAGTCTGTCTTTAAGGTCGCGGTTGAGGTACTGTCCTTTAACAATACCGTCACACGTGTGTGATGCACGTTCCTTCCTCTGACAGCATGTCTATCAGTCTGTGCGTGTGCATGCTGTCCGTGTTTGTGAAAAACAGGCGTGCAATGTCCATGAACACTTGTGCTGCTTTTACAGGTTTGTGACAAATTAAAGGGCAGATCAGCACCGATGTGGCGACAGGTAATGAAGTTTGTCTTACCTCTCCAGTCTGCGGGAGAAAAAAGGAGGGAAAGGTATGGCGAGATGGGAGACAGAAGAAGGATGCTTGGAGTCGGGTAATAAAGTTTTCTTAGAGGAGTTAATCGATTGAAGAACATTTTGGAAGGAGGCGATATACAGATGCAGCTGTCAGAAATATGAATCACTGACTGGCAAACTGTACAGTTTCGCTGATGTCACCCACTGCAAAGCATTACAGGAAGTCTCCGTATCTCTTTATGCTCCATGACCATCTGTACAGTTCCACTGTCAGTGTCTATATATATATGTATATATGGTGTGTGTGTGTGAATGTGTGTGTAAGACAGCATCTCAATGTACCTAAACACAGATGCTGGAGGATATACAGTAGATAAGCCAATGTACTATTTCCCCACTTAATGAATTATTTGGGCAGATTCACTACAAATATTCTTCTACCATTTTGGATAAAAATCATTTGAAACAATTCTGTCTAATGCTACAAGAGAACGTATATAAGTCATGCCTTTGTTTTAAAAAAAGGATATATGAAGAATGTGAGCTAAGGTTATGAAAGCTGGATTTTATTAACGCTACGGCTCTCTGGTGTCACAAATCTTTTATTTGTGTATAAAAGTTAAAAACAGTACATCTGGACAATACAAGTGAAGTACAGCTACTCATGCATTGAGAAATTTGGATGCTTTTCAGTTTTTTGACAAGCAATGTGCTTAAAGCAATTTTACACAGTCTGTCATCGGCAGCAGTGAGGTGCATTGGAGAGGTGGTGAAGTTGTCTGGGTGTGTGTGTGAATGAGTGTTAAGGTGTGTGCATTCTGGTCAGACTAAACATACACTGTCATTTTGGTGCCCGTGAAAGGGCCAGGATTAACAATGGAGAAAATGTGGTTTCTGATGCATGAAAGAAGCAAACTGCATTTTTGTACAAATGAACAAAACCAGGAAGAGTTGAAATGTGTCACAATGGCGGTGGCGGGTCAGTCTGTCGGTCATCACGTCCCTGGTTCCGTCTGTGTGTGTGTGTGTGTGTGTGTGTGTGTGTGTGTGTGTGTGTGTGTGTGTGTGAATGCTGCAGGATGGGTGAACGTGTGAACCGAGCGTGTGAGTTACAGTAAGTCGAGTACTGCTTTGTATTTGTATTACCTGTGTACTCGGGGTGGGACGGGCACGAGACGGGGCTGCACTACGATGGACTGCTGCCTCCCCTAAGAGAAATCACCGTATCCCATCAACACAGAGAGAGGAGAGATGGAGAGATGGAAAGGGGAGGGGGAGGGTATGGGGACATATGTACGCTTTGCTGAAGGAGGGGTTGGGGGTGTAAGGAAGCTGTGGGGTTGCTGAAAGCCAAGAATACATGACACATCTCACACGCACACATACATGCACACACACACACACACACACACACACACACACACACAGAGGTGTGCACACCAAGTACACACACAGTCGGCCATCCATAAACCGACACACACACACACACACACACACAGAAACGCTCAGCATGAACAGCAATGCCGACCACAAAGGTGACATCGACACACTCTCATCATGCTGTTATGCTAAAGCTAACAGTACTGCAAACATGCCCAAAGAGGCTGGTGACAATGATGTGTTGAGAGCACAGCTTGGCGGCCATTTGCTTCTGACAGCGGTCACCGCACAACCACGGCGCAAACATCTCGATGACATAACAGCGTGCAAACACACTGAGTTACAGTACAGTTAGTTTGAAACAGAGGTCAGATGGTCACGACAGAGACGACGGCGCTCACTCAGGTGTGTTAGTGCCTCACACATCAACATGGGCAGCAGACAAACATGCTGAAAACATGCAGACAAACTGGAGAAGGTTTCGCTCCTATGTGTAAAGCAGGCCAGAAAACACTCAAACCAAAAATAATCAAAAGCCCCCCTCAGCTCCCCCAGGAAAAAAAATCTCACACATTTGAAAATATGAAAACGGACAGAGCAACTCAAAAAAAAAAAACTCAGAAGGAGGGAGAGTCACATGTACATGTAAACGGACGGGAAAACAGAGTACGTACAACATATAGAGGAAAAACAGACTCCCACAGTGGATAATGTGGCACAGAAAACTGACACGGGGGGCATGATGTCATGATAATGTGGACATGGACAACATGCCTCGTGAGCTGTAATTTACAATAAACAAATGTTGTTTTGTTACGGTGGTTCGGCTGTCAGCTCTTACAGCCAGTTTTCTCCTCCAAGTCATTTTAATCTGTGTGCAAAAACGTTGACAAATTCATTTGTGATAAAGACGCCCTTTAGAATCCCATGGAACATACATGGTTTTACCACGGACAGCAACGTGCCTACTCTACAGCTGCAGTCTGTTTTTACGGGCTACCGGGTCCCCTGGACATTTAAGTGCCTCACCATCTAAACTATCTTTTCCTTAAAAAGGGCCCAAAACCATAAATAAAGGTATGTGACTTAACACATTGCAGATACAGTAGGACTTAATGACTTTTAAGGATGGTCGAGCAACACACAGACAGCAACACAAGCAGTGCAGAAAGAGTGTAAAACTGCAGTAGGTTAACGTGGTATTTCACCACAACGGATGGTTTTACTCGATCAGTCATACATCAAAGGCCCAGGTTCATAAAACCATAAGGCCCAGGTGTGAAAATTTCATTTCGTGCTCATGTGTCTGCTAACCTTAAGGCCGATAACATTTTGATCATATTTGACAATAAGGGAAGTAAAAATACACATCTCACATAACGCAGTTAATTTTATTCCATGAAATTACCCCATTTATTTGTTCCATAAAATCGCCCCATTATGTGAAATCTCTGTTGTGAGAGGATCAAATTTCTATTGCTTCGTACAGAAAATTGGTTCTCTGACAAAAAATATGATTTCTAACTGACCTTTTAAAGTTATATTTTACATTTTGGCGCAACTCTCCCCTCCTTTGCAGCATTTTCCAGCATCTTTTGCATATTCAGCTTTTCATCCTACGCCTACGCCTTTTTTAAAATAACATCTTGATTTTTTGGCTTACAGATATTGGCGGCACAAATGATATGAATTTTGTGAGATCGCTGCCTGTGTCTTTCACTCTGCAAAGCCATTGAAGGACAAAAACCTGCCAGGCTTGAGATGTCCAGCTGTGTTCCTCTGAGCGCAAACATCACATATACATGTACAGAGTAAAATACCTGCTGTGGAAGCAAAATGATTATGTCATAAACAAAAAGCTGGAGTAAAAATTCCATTATAAGAAAAGGGTGTTTATTTTTATAAACCATTGTAGTGGTTTTTTCATTGCATGGGAGCCTATTGTTTGAAGGACAAATGTATTTTTACATAACTGCGATATGATACCGCAAGGAAAACAATTAGATAAAATTCACTAGTTGAGGTGAACACATATTTTACACGTCGATTCCTCCATTCTCACTAATGGAAATAGTTTTTTTATTCAAGCTGTATGTGATGTTCAGTTGCTATATGACAACACAAAAAGCCAATTAAAAGAGTGTTAATAGCTAATAACCTGCCCTGTCGGGGCTGCATTTTTATACCACTATTTTACACACATTGATTCTCTGCTGTTAAAAAAGTATAGATGTGTCATATGAGCACTAAGGGGGTCAGAATGTTGTTTTCAGACATGATCATAAAACTCTGCCCACAGTTTTGTCTTTTACAGTTGGTTAGGGGGAGGAAAAGTGTTCTTTACTGCTTAACCTTCATTAAAATTTGAATAAAGTGCAAAAATTACCAAAATATAATTTAAATTTATCTCAAAGAATCTATTACTATCTATCACTGTTGCAAACATTTTCTCTGGAGGATCTGATTGCTTGCATTGATTCTTTGTCTCCACAAATTAACTTAAAGTTTAATAAAACATTTTTTCCCAGTGGTTGCTCTGCAAAAGCCTGCCTTGTGAAAGCATCATAATGGCTACAGACTTTCACTTGTAGATGGTCAAAAATACAAAACATAGTTAGCTGATAAAGACATGATACTATAAATGTAGGAAATAAAGTAATAATTCACAAAGGAAGCACATGAACTGTGGGCACAGTGGAACTGGGAATGACCAGCAGCTGTGTGGTCATTTCTGCTTGCTTATATAATTCTACAAAAATGCCGTAACTATGAATATTTCTAGGGTGTGTAATGACAGCAGAGCAAATGTTCTAACAAACAAACAAAAATAACCACAGTATAACAAACATCAGCGACAGCAGACGTACTGACTGGGACGTATTGCCGTGGTACAAATATGTACTGGAATTTACATGTTACTTATTGTGATATTGCTGGGGAATGTGGCGTTTCAAACATTACTAGCATTATGTGGATAACACTTGATATATTGAAACATTTTGTGCTCAAGAACCAAATATATTATTCATGTGTATTTAAAAAAGTGGCCTATTTTGCCTTAAAAAAATCCATTTTTATTTATCCTTCATTACAGTAACACCTGTATTATCACTCTATATGTGTTGTTGAGAAATGGAGATTAATAAAACAGCTATTAGAGGTTATCAACACAGTATATTGTATAAACGGAGATATAAATCTACTCATGCGCAACATAATACAAAAGAGGTTTTACCTTGTTACCTTTGCTATACCTTTAGTAATTTTGTGGATAAATATAAAACTTAAAAAACTGGGTAAATTATGAAAACTACTAAAAGGGTCAAATAGAGCGTTATAGTAACAGCGCGGTAAAGGGAAGCACTAATGTGCTGCATAAAGGAAGTAATAAATATAATAAAGAAATACAAAATGGACTAGACACACATTTAATAATAGTGAATAAACACAGAAGACTGTCCGCTGTTTGGATAACAAATATAAAATTGTAAGAACTGTTTAAACTCTGACCTTGCTGGGTGTTAAATTTTGGATTTAAGATTGATAATTCAGCAGTTGCTTTATCTCTGCTCAGTGGTATTGAACGTGTCGAAAGGAAGCAGATCATCAGAGAACCGCAACATGGGTAAAACCTTTCTCTGCTTCACGGGACAATATATGACAATCCCGTTCAAATGATTAAAAATCACTCCGATGTGCCATTTGAACACGGATAAAACAGCAGGTTTTAATTCTGACTGACAGAGCTGTGAGCACATAATCTGATGGGTGGAAACATTTACATAAATTCCGCCAACGTCTACAGGACACGTGTGTGTTTCTGAGAGGTGAGTAATGACTGAAGGTAGGATTTCCCCATTTCAAAGATGCAGGAAGGGGTTGAAAACATGGCAAATAAAATGGCCGACGGAGCGATTGAGCCACANTCCATCCATCCATTTTCAGTAACCAGAATCTACGCAGTCCAAGCATTGGGTGTGAGGCCCGTTGTGCCTGCTGTCCCAACAGGGTGCATTTTTGTAATGAATCACAGTCACAATGGGGGTGTGGCGGGGGGGGGGGGGGGGGGGGGTATTGAATAAACTTTCACAAGGCATACAGGAAAAGGGACTTGAAAGAGTTTATTGGAAGTTAAATTTAAAACGCTTTGAGGTCGGACCAAATCATCCCCTTCAATGGGATGTTGGTGACAAGAAAAAGTTATTAAAGTTATTGCCCAGATGAACAAATGGTATGTGTGACAGACTGACAGAACGAGGAGTGATGAGAGAAACACTGTACGCTGACGGAGGACAAAAAGACAAAGACGGCGAGACGAACGAGGGTGAGAGACGAATGCAGAGTGGCGTGATGCCACCGAAGACGAGGACGAGGACGAGGATGGGGACTCCGCAGGCAACCAGGGTGTCGGGCGGAGATCCAAAGGCAGCAAAGACAGCCAAACGGGCGCACAGTGAAACGCAGGAGACACAAGCCCATGGCATCACGCGGACAGAAAACAGACCTGATCTGCGAACAGTCTGGACTTGAGGTCAGGACCCGGACCCCCTCTCAGCTCGTCCTCAACGGCCATCAGCCTGCGGGAAAGGAAGGCAGAGAGAGAAGAAGGTTAGAAGCAAACACCTGAGGTTTCCTCAGGCCAGTACACACGGGCCTACACACACCCAGCTCCTGGCCTTCCTGCAGACAACAACAGACCTGAGACACTAATATATTTTAAAACCATTAATAAACCATTTTCACCATTTCATTATGTCTGTGAAGACAAAATACAGTTAGAACCAACCAAGTTTCGTTTGTGTTCAAAGGAGAATTTCAACACAATATTTCTAATACCTGCGCCTTCTCATAAACTGTTTTCTTTTCAGGACCACTTGTGTTTAGGCATTTTGTTCCACTGAACTATCAACATAAATGCAATATTTAAAATTTAAAAACAAAGCATTTCACTCAACCCAGCAGTTTTGTAAATGGACAAGAGTAGTCCAGACATCTAGGACTCAAAAGACGAGACAGTTGCAGTTGTTACGTGACGCTTCCTTTGAAGAAATTGGAATGATTTCACATGACAAAAAGTACTGAGGACAGATGTTGGAACTGAGTTATGTCATCATGAGGAATTTGCCAGTGTTTCTCGTTGGCTGAGGATCCCCACTGGAGTCAGTGCATCCGCTGTCCCTCAGTCCACGGATAATCGCAGTGCTGGCCGAGCTGCTGTTTTCTCACAATGTTTTTTTGAGTTTGAGTTTAGCATATCCATGCTAAACAGCACTTGTTGAGAGGCTTATTTTCACTACTTAATGTAAACCATCACATTTCTATATAGAAAATTCATCTGTAAAATATCTGTAAGACAGCAGGGTGAGAAGTGGTGAAATGATGATTCATTCAATATACAGGGAAAGCTATTATCTGCATAAGGGGTCATGGACAAGTCACCAGACATTATGTTTTATACATCACTTATTTCACATATCTAAATAAATCAAATATAATTGAGGGGATGGGACAGATTTCCGACAGGAAGACATGTTCTTTCAGTAGGGTGTTAAATATGCAAATTCAGACTGGGAGAAGCGTGTACAGAACAGGCACATTCGATGGCACGGCAGGAAAATTTCAATAATAAATGTGTAACAAATAAAAGTGTAAAGTCAATTTATACATTAAAGCACATTTGTTTTCTTATAGTAAACCCTGGATATATAGCTCTGGTTGTGGATGCTTAACATTCAGTGCTTGAAGTGGGAAAAAAAAAATCAGTGTTGCTTCTCTGTATGTTGGCATGTTGGTCAGTACCAGTAAACTGTTGCTGAATTTCTGCAGTGAATGAAAGATATTCTTTAATAAAGAGACACAAATTTGGAATGAACAGTAGTAGTAGTAAAACGGCGTGAGCCGCCTTCCAGGGTAACTTAGTGCATCCTGGCTAATGAAATGTAGCTGTGAGGCTGTTATGAATAATGTCCATGTACTACAGTTACAGTGTTTTACTGGGACAATCTGGTCAACAGGGGGCAGAAAAGAGCACCGGGGGTTTATGGGAAGTATCGGCACACTACAAAAAAATCACGTTTGCCGAAGAGTAAAAAGTAGACGTGCCAGTAGCTACTGAGTACCGGCCACTTCAAGCACTGTTAATATCAATAAATAATGAAAATCCACGGGTGAAGTTTTCAAACATTGGTGTTTCAACATTTTATTCCATAAATTATGTACAGTGTTGTGTTTCTTTAACAAAAAGGAAGAATATAAAAGTTGAACAAAGTTACAACCAGGAACATTATTACTGTTGTATTAACAATGCAAACTATTCACATTTTTTAGAGAGAGATCTAATCCAGTGCTGACATACTATAAAATATACCGATTAAACGGGTGTAATAAGATTTTCAAGGCTTTCATGCAATCACAGCAATATGGAAACTTACGAGGAAAACAGTTTGTCAGTTTAGTCACCATCAAAGGAAGAAACGTCAAGCAGAAGCGACAGAAGAGAAAAGTGGAAACCAGAAGAAAATTGTGGATAAATTCTGCACTACAAAAGACCAGTTATTGTAGAAAACCAGCTTTTTTTGCAAGGATGAATCAAAGGGCTTGCATGCGATCACAATAAAGTATGAATTTAAAAGCAACAGTTAAAGTTATGTTGACAGGTATTATTCCCATTAAAAAATGACACAAAATGCAAAAAAAGATTTTAAAAAAAGGAGGGCAAAAGTTAAGACACTTAAAGAACAAATTAGGCTTGAACTTAAGTCCTTTATCATTATGGACAACATTCACCCACACAAAGGATTACTCCTTGCAAAGCAAAAGAAATGCTTTTGTGCAGAGAAGAAGCTATGCATTAAAAATAAAAAAAAATAAAATGAAAAGGCAAATAGCAAAGGTTTCTCTGCTGACATAAGCTACAGCAGCACTAACACTTATTCAGAAAATGAAACGGCTCATAATAAAACAATGCTGGGAAATATCTGCCAGTACAGATGTGCACTGATAAAATTGTGCTAAAATGCTGTTAGAAAAGGTAAAAAGGTAACTTCCACCTATACAACACATACATCAGGAAGTACATTACAGTATAGAGGAAAAGTCTTTCCTAAAGCACTGATTGTAGAGGCACAAGTGTATCGCTGCCAGAAACACGATTCTGAGCACATCGGGGGGAATACAGACACAGAAAGCTCCTAAAACTGTTCAACTGGTCCATGGATTTTGACCAGATCAACCCAGAACTAAGAATGCAATTAATCTGTATTATTCTAGCAAAATAATCCATTTACTGATTCCTGCTATCGTGAACTTCACTATTACCACCATGTATGATATACTCTATACCATAGAACATATTTGTGAACAAAAGACACAAAAGACTTTTAAAGTCATCAAAATATAACCATTTGGTGAAGTAAACACCTACAGGCTTATAATCAAAATCCCCAATGTACACATGCAGTTAGTGAGAAATGGAGAAAAGTGGCCTAAAAATACACAAAAAGTTGTACATATTCAGTATAACAATCTTTTCCATTGTTTTCTTTTCCAATCTTTTATTTTTCCAGTTAGAAAGCATAATGTTTTTCACTACAGTGCTGTGTAGTACTGCACTGTGTGCATTATAATGTAATGTGCAATGAACATGTAAAGTGGGTAATAAAATGAAATAATGCCAATAAATGGAATATTATTTTATCTGTTAATAAAGTTATTTTCTCCAAAAACAGCTAAAAATGTGTTAAATATATATATATTTCCTTTGTGTTATATTTAAAAATTCTTTCAGTATCTATCATTTTTCTACCTTTGTTTGGAACAGTTTTGTGGAGGGTTGCATGAAATCGAGGTCCGCCGACTTGAGGATGGTGTGAGAGTTGAAATCGAGTTAGAATGGAAAATTACAAGTTCTATGCCAGGCCTAGCGCAAACATGCAGGAATTCATGGTCAGAGCTCAGTGTTCTTGCCAGTATACACAACACCAGGTGTTGTTGCCATGTAAAAGAGCAAGGTGTGCACTATAATCAGCTATTGTTGACGCAACAATAGAAGTAGATGCAACAGAAGAGAGAAACCGATGAGAAAGACTGAGAAAAACAAATCCATGTAAACATAAAGGTTAAACACCCCAAAACGAATATGCATGAATGTATTTAAGAATATGCACAAATGTGTGTGGATAAAAGATGGGTGTCCGGCTCTGATCGGGGAGATTCCTTTCTGAGTGAGGGGCTCTCCCATCGACCAGTGTAAAGAAATAAAGGTGAAAGAGCTTTGTCTCTTAGTCGTGGGTCTTGAGTGGTCTTTTTTCCTCCACACTGGACTGAACACGATATATTTCTGCCTATATTGCCGCTAAGCACACAAAGGATCTGATTTTGAGTCCCAGCTGTTCCCTTTGTACAATGTCCTTCTGGATCAATAAAGATTTTATCCATATATGTTTCAACAGTGTGTTGGTGTTGTGCACACAGAATTGTTGCATTTGCTACACAATAAACCTCTGCTACTATATAACAGCACTTTTTGCATCGACATTAAGAATAAATATAAGTTGAGTGGTTCGCTACACAAGATATCAATAAAAGGTTATCGTAACATGAGCATGATACTTCATTTGTAGAAACGTAGCAAAAAACAGAAACAAAAACATCTCAAAAAACATCTATAGAACATATAAATTTAATGCCCCGTAATGAGTAAAAACCTTGTTCAAAAAGAACTTTTATATTTGATAAATCAAATGCTGGAAAAACTGAAAGACGGGGTCCCGGGCTTTTCTGAAAAACGGAGGGGGTGATGACTGAAAGCCCACCTGTGGGAAGGATGCTACTGTGAATTCACACCCAGGCTGTCCTATCAAAAAAAAACTCCAGTTACAGAACAGTGCAAGTTTCAAACACTCATAATGGAGCAGCAGTGGCATCGAGTCGGGCTTCTGTCCACGCTGGGGGCAACGGTGGCATCGTGCATTTTTTCAGAGCAATTTATAAACAATATACAAAAAATGCAATAAAGGTTCCATGTGAGGACACCACCCATCTACAGAGCACCTCTGAGAACTAGTGCTGAAGACCAACCCCATCATTCTGCAGGCCTCCCTCCGCCTCCCAGGCTCACGCTGACCATGCAGTAAAACACAGTAATACCTCAACTAACACAGCCTCCTCTTGTGCCGCTTCGTCTTAGTACATTTAGCATAGTTTACATTTTTTGTTTTCTGTGTTTATTCGTTATTAGTAAAGGTATAATTAATTTATTCAACATTATGCTGCACATGTGCTCCATTTATACAATTTATACAAAGTTATTTCAAGCTCCATTTACACAATATACTGTATTAATGACATCTGATAGTGGTGTTTCATTCAGCTCCATTTCTCAGCAAGTGATAATCCAGGTATTGCTGGATTTGTCTGTACCTGTTACGTTACCGTCATCCTAATAAATGCTACTCAGTTCTGCTACTGCGTCAATGACAAGAATAAAAACCTGCACAACAAGAGTTATTGCAGGATGACTGTAAAAGTCATAAAAAAGAGCAACTTTTGCCACATAGATCTGTATATTTCTGCCATTAAATCACTTTTCCCTCAGTTCTGTCCTACAAAACGTCATCTTTGATGGAAGCCAATTCTGGATCAATAATTGAAAAATCTAGGTTTAGAAATGGAAGAATCATATAGAAACTCATTCTAGCTGTGGCTGCCGTCATTATGATGGAGACTAACAGGCTCTGTGGGCTTTTGTGGATTCCCTTTAATTTACATCTTTTTCACGTTTCATTTTTATATATTTCATGTTATTTTAGCAATATTTTTATATATTTCAGTTCCTTTTCTTATATCTCTTGTGATGGCATTTTTATTTCACTTTATTTTTTTCAAAACTTGATTTGTTACTTTCTAAATCTTTACATGATTTTTTTTTCTCTTTGTAAAGCACTGAGCTAGAAATTTTTATGAAAGTTGACGTATAAATGAATATTATTGTTGTTATTATTATTATTATTATTATTATTATTATTATTATTAGTAGTAGAAGTAGTAGTAGTAGTAGTCTTCTTACAATGCCGCTCCAAAGGGTATTTCCACCATTGTTTGGGAAAAGTACTTATGAACAAATGATGAACTTACGAAGAAAATTAATTTGCATTTACTTCCGCAGTTGCGAGCCACTGATTCCTGGATGAGAGCTGGAATAAAGGTGTACAGACCCTCACATTAAGTAATGCCTGCTGTGTTTTAAAGAATATCTTTGCACATAGATCCTGAAAAAAGTCTGCACACTTCACTGTCTTCGATTTGTTTATGACACACTTTTAAAAATTGGACACTTTCAATAATGTTTCCATGTAAATTAAACACGAGTGACTGAAAGCTCCACGAACGATGTTAGAATCCATATAATTTACAAGCAACTCATAAATTAATACTGACTTATTATTTTATCAAGTTAAAACTCTAGAGTTGAAGGAAGTTGCAAAGAAAATTCTGAACAAATTGTAGCTAAAAGGAAAGAGAAATGTGAATGAAGAAACTTTATTTTAGGATTTGCAAAAGTCCCTCTTTCATGAAACATATGCACCGAGATTAAAAAGGTTAGTCCAGCACCTAGATTCAGGTGGGCTCTCCAGCTGGTCCTGTGTAACTCGGTATAACACCTGCAAGATGTTGTGAAACAGGGTGACAGACCACAGACATACTATCTAATTATGTTAAAATTAATTTGCTTCTCCATGTAAATTAATTTCAGTCACAGAGGAGTAGAAAGTGAAAGGAAATGGATTTATTTGAATGGTGTCAACTAAAGTTCTCGCTTCCGTCCTGTGCAGAAGCTCCGGCTGTGAACACAGGCTCACACCCCCCTCCAGGACGGACTCCCCTGTCAAGCCGACTGTTTTCTCCACACTCGCCAGGCTGCAAGTGCTGTGCAGCCAAACCAGAGTTAAGCTCAACTGCGGTGTCTCGTCTCAGTGATGGCAACCTGCACTTCCCTGTCTGGACTGTAGGAGGCAGCCAAAACCGCTTCTGACCAATCAAATGCTGCCAGTTGATACATCTTAGTCACAATGAAAACTATGCTGAGATTTTGGATGTGGTCTAAGCTTTGAGAGGAGGAGCTGTGACTCTCCGAGCCCTTCGAGAGCCACAGGTCCCAGTTTGACCAAAGACCTACGTCTGAAGTGAACAGCGCCCAGAAATGTATGTATGATCCCTGGGCGGGTTTAGGAATTGGCTCCGATTCGATGATCAGGTCAAGGAAGAGAAACATTTTAGCGTCAGCAACGGCCCCTGAATTGCTTCACTTTTATCAGGTTCTACAAACCAGAAAAATATTAAGCTGCTTTGGCTAAAATCATATTTATCAGTACAAAGTTATTTCTCAAAAACTGACATCTCAGGCAACAGGAAATAAACTATGGCACTATGGTCTTATGGCTGTATTTCCAAACTGTCCGATCTTCTCAGTGAACACCTTGATGCTCAAAGAAGAATTTATGGAGAAAATACATGCTGAGCCATTCGAGAAACAAGAATAAACACACACCTTACATTCAGTTCATTTCTGAACCTCGATGCTGAGGACAAGGTTTATATTCTAAGCACTTTTTCCAGACAGCACTCAGTGAACCTCACGCTGTTATGTAACACATCCTACGCACTTTTCCTATATGATCAGTATTACACCTGTCTTCTCACATAAAGGGGTTAATTTTTTCCATAAAATCCCCCCATTAGACAAATCTGCTGGGAGGAAATCAAATCACCATTTTTTCAAATAAAGAAGAAATACAGTTCCTGGACCAAAAATATATAACCTAAAACATTCAAATACCAAAAACAATGATAATGCCAACATATACTATTTGTGTAGTATTTTAACAATGTTTGTGTAAGTATCATATTTATATAGATTTTATAATATATATAACACGTTTAATATTTAAAGTTATTTAGCAGTTTATGTGCGTATATAATTTTAGTCATTTGTTTCCTTTCCTCTTTGAAGGTTTTAAGCTCCACGAACTCCTCCGTTACACGGTGGTATTACCACCCATCTGTTCCGCCACTCTTACCTCCACGTCCCTCTCTACTGCCGTCCATCCCTCTATTTACCTGTTGATTATTCCTTTAATTTGGTTGTCTTTCTCTGCTTGCTGCTGTCTCAGCCGCCTCTCGCTGTCCTCCAGACGGCTCTGATACTGCAGCAGGATTTTACTGGTCTGCTGCTCCTGGGTTTGGAGCCGCCTCTCGTACTCCTCCAGTTTACGATGGGACAGCATCAGACGCTCCTTCAGGGAGTGGATCTCCTCCTCGTACTCCCGCACCTTAAGGAGACAGACGGAGAAGGGAAAGGGCAGATGAATTATGGGTTTCGGCATGTTTACAGCTACATGTTGCTCCTTAGAGAACCAGGACTTTGTCTTGTGCACTGACACTTCCAGTATTCCTCCCAATAATCCTTCCCAATAATGTTTAGAAACTTCACTTGTGGATTTTCATTATTTATTAATATTAAAAGTGCTTGAAGTGGCCAGTACTCAGTAGCTACTGGCACGTCTACATTTTACTTTTTGGAAAACGTTTTTTTTCTCGTGTACCAATACTTCCCATAGTCCCCCAGTGCTCTTTTCTGCCTCCCTGTTGGCTAGGTTCTTCCAGTAAAACATTGTAACTGCAGTACAAGGACATCATTCATTGCACAGCCTCACAGCTACATCTCACTCCTCAGGTGCACTAAGTTACTCTGCAAGGCAGCTCATGCTGCTTTCCTGCTGTTCATTCCAAATTTATGTTTTTTTAATTAAAGAAATATATATTGTGAACATCAGCAACATCTCCTAATAGTGTTATTCACTGCAGAAATTCAACATTTAACACTTAACAGTTTGCCGATACTAACCAACAAGCAGCCAACAGACCAATAAGGAAAGAAGCAGCACTGATTTTTTTCCCCCACTTCAAGCATTAATTTGACACCTAATGCAGCTGCAAGTACTCGTCCTAAAGCAGCAAAATAATTCTGGTGGTAAATCCGTTGCGAACTGTTAGACTGCCTGAACTCAGCGTGCAAACTTTAGCACTTGTGCAACTTGTTTCTGTACGAACCCATCAAGCTCCCCCAACTTCAGCAGTAATTGCAGTCACATTGCCATTGCAGTCAAAGGAAAGAAAAGCCATCAAATTAGATGTGACCTGTGACAGCGCACTGGAGGATATATTCAGATATATTTCAGGTCATGTTTAATTGGCCAACTTTGATCTTGACAGAGGTGGTGAGCCGCAGGTTGATTAAAACCCTCTTAGGACGTATCCTCAGATGTCCTCTTTGAATGCACTAGGGGGTGGCATGAACGTCCGCTCAAGTGAAGGACGGTGACGATGCTGTGAGGTCTAGTAACAGCACGTTACTTGAGGAACACTGTAAAACTAACTTGCTTTTTCCATGAGAAATTGAACCGTAAGTAGGTCACAAGAAGGTCATTGCGGGCCATTCATAAGCATCACTCCAGTGCCAAAAAATAGGGTGTCTCACAAATTTGTTGCCTTTGAATGAGTCATTCGAGCTTGAGTTCATCTGTTAAACCTGATTTTGCACGTACCATCAAAGTGTTCTTTGATGCCATCTGTTCAGACTGGCATGTAAAATCTTCGTGTTGTACTAAGGCGACACTTTTGGCAGGGATACGATTGCGACCGACTCACCCTGTCCAGGCGCGACTCGTCCATGCTTTTGGAATACTCCTTCAGCTTGAAGTCCTCCCGGTCGATCCGCGACGTTTCAATGTCGGCCGACAGGTGGGGCATGTTGGACACCCACGCTACGGTCCGCTCGGATGCCGCACTTGAGGGATTGAGGGTAGAAGGTGATTGCGAACCCTGCAAAATGATCAGAAAAATCATGCTACACACTTCTTACCATAACTGACAAAGAGTCTCAGGATGGCAGATGTCTGACCCTGGGAGGAAACGCGGGGTGAAAACCAGAAATTAGACTTCATACAATATGAAGATCTATGAAGATCTAAGCAGTTAATCCAGAAGATATGAAATTAAGGTCACGGCGTTAAATTGTTAGTATCGTCTCACTTAATATACCAAATGTCTTTACTCCATGTTCTCATAAAAAAATCCTCATTTATGATTTTTAAGGTTCATTACACAACAGCCCCGGATCTGAAAAGTCTACATACCCTTATGGGGAATCTCAGAATTTGCTAATGTCAAGACAAATCATACCTGGGCTCTTGAAACAAACAATATTTACGTGAAAAATAAAAGGATGAGTTTTAGGAATAATAACTGAAAAAAAACTTGAATGCCTTAGTTGAGTAAGTCATAAGCTATAATATTTCTTCACATCCACAAAATCTGAAAGGATGTGTAAACTTTTGACATACATATATACACACACACACATATGTAGCCCCCCCCAATTACAGTGTATGCAATGTATATGTAAAATATACCCCCCTCAAAAGGAAATACAGAAAAATGAAAATAAATAGTAGTGTTGCATGAAAATATAATTATAATACTGCATTGTGTTTATATTATTCTTGTTTTATATTATTATTATTTTAACATGAATAATGTGTGAATTTAGTGAAAAAATATAATAATGCAGTTATACAACATAGTATGCATACATGTTAATTGTTTATATATCAATAAGTTTTATAAAAGACAGTATGAGGGAATTTCCAATTTACGTCAAAAATTGCTGAAGTTGTTGAAATGGAACTCCATTAACTCGACACCCATATTTTCAAACATATGTTTAAAAAAACCATTGAAAAAAAGCAGAATGGTTTTATATTGTAGACTACCGATATGCAGGGTTATGTTCCAGAATGCTCCGATGTATCAGTGCTGCTGCATCAATATGAAAAACAAAGATTAAACTTCAAATTTTAATACCAATAAGTAATCAAAACGCAACGACAAGGCATTATTCTTCCAACACAAGTTCAGAAATAATTCTGTAAAAGATGAAAAACTCTTTACAAGCTGCTGGATATTATAAGTTAAGTCATTTTATACATTATACATTAACCAAGCTGGCATCGTGTATCATTAACTGTGATAATGTTTGCTGTCATATCTTATTTTTTCTGAATGGGGGGATGGCAGTAGGATATTCTGTTTAATACCTACATTTGTGTTAAATGTAACTTAGCTGTAAGACCATTTGGATATTAAGTGACGTCCTTTCGATTGCCGTTATTGTTTTAGTAAAGGAAACACTGGTAAAAGGTGTTAAAATGACGCTACTGAGAAAGAACTGCCAACTGCCCGTGTACTTACCCTTGTAATCCCTCCTGTGTGACTTTAAACGTTACAGCGCTTCTATAACAGAAACGTGGCACAAACAAAAGGCAGCAAATTAATCGGATTGTAAACAAATTAAAGGTGACATCAGAATCGGGAGGAAAAATGTCACTGGGATCGGATAAAATAACGCAGCCGCTGTCGGATCGTGTCTCCCGCAAAGATAACGCCGTGATCGGAAAAGACACAAATGAGGATGGCGGGTGCTGGCAGGACTGCTGTAGCGACCCGGGAGGGGAACAAGCGAGTGAAAGGAAAACAGCTCTCAGGTGTGCAGGTGCAGAGCAGGCAGACCACCCATGGCTCACAACTCCCAGCCCCCTCCCAGCTCTTTAAATGCTGTTCTTTTCCCAACACTACAGTAATAGTAGTCATCCCAGAAATGGTCAGCAGAGGGCGTAGCAGTTAGAGCTGCTGCCTTTGCACTCAGAGGTCGCAAGTTGAAGTCCCACCTCCTGCGTCAGAGCCTTTGATCAATGTACTGACCCTGAACTGCTCCAGGAGCAGTTACCCAGCTGTATAAATGGGTAAATCAGTGTAAGTAGCTGAAAACCGCCAGATACATAAATAAATGTAAATGTTTACAGCCACAGGCAGTCAGTGCTGTACAAGACTTTATAATTCACTGTTATTCCCTTTGAACGAGGAAATGTTTTTAGTCTGTTGAAGCCAGATTAAAAAACAATAAAAACTTAAGGCTTTCAATGAGCTTTTTAAAATAAATGGCCAAATAAATTGGCTGAGATGTGATGAGTGAAGACTTTTTCTAAGAACAGAATTTGCAGAAGGAAGGAAATGGCTCTCGGTCACCTGTTTACTGGCTGAAGGCTTCAGCAGGTGCTGCTGTTGAGGCTGTTGCTGCTGCTGCTGCTGCTGCTGCTGTGGCTGCTGCTGCTGCTGCTGCTGTTGCTGCTGTTGCTGGGCTGGCTGCCCGGCCGCCGTGGACCCCGCCTGTGGCCCCTGTGGCCCAGTGGTCTCCCTGGTGGTGCTCTGCTGATGCGGCAAACCAGGCGCAGGGCTGTCTTTGACGGACAGCTGCTGCCGTGGCCCTTGCTGCCTTCCCCCAAAGCCGGCCTCCGGCGACTGCAGGAGGTTCCCGCTGGGTGGGCGCTGCTTCGTCGGAGGGGTGGACGCCGCGGCCGAGCCGACTGACAGCTGATGGGAGGGCTGTGACTTGACCCGCTGAGAGGGAAGTGCAGCATTAGAGCTCTGGCGGACCGGCTGGACTGTGGAGGGAGGTGTCGCCAAGGAGGAAGGAGAGGTGCCTGTCTGGGGCTGCTGCTGCGGCGGCTGTGGGAGGTTATCCTGAGGAGACACGTACAAAAAAAAAAAATGTGATGCACAATATAATGTCATGTTCAGTGCTCTTTACTTTCTTAAAGGGTATTTTTAAATTTTGTAACATTTTTTTTCTTTTTAGAAAGTCCAGGTGGCCCTTATTTGACGTCGGAGTTCTATTCCAATGATCTCGCTGTACGGTGACGTTGTCGTAAGTGAAAAAACCTCTTACACTATATAATGCAAACTATAAGCATATTTATGCACGAGTAGCATGTTATATAATATAGTTTTGTTGTACTTTTACAGTGTCCCTTATAGTTACATTTTCTATCTATTTTCTTTCACATTTTCTTTTCAGCACCACCAGAACATTAATTTTCGCTATTACTGGCCATTTTAATAAAGTAACGTGGGATCGGAAACGTGATGTTCTGTAAACGAAACGCTTTATTAAATCGCTGAGTGATGCCCAAACTCTGACTAAATCATTGACAAATCTATGCTGTCATATAAAAAAGCACCGTATTATGATCATACTTTCATGCTGTTCTTTTATTTTCACTTTCATTTCTGAATGTATTTTCTTTGGCTTTGCTTTTTCGGTACCACCAGACCACTCACTTTTTCACTTAACCACAAAGGAAAAGTGAATAAATCTTTGTTTAAAATCATCAGGACTACAAAATAATGTAATAAGGTCAACGGGACCTTCATCTGAGTCACATATATCGCAAGTCAAGGACAATCTGTTAGAAAAGTGAGGATATAAATTGGAAAAGGTGCACAGCTGACAAATGCAGATGCTACTGTGATTGCTATGAAAAAGCTGACAGCGCTGCTCGATACCTGTACTTGCAAAGACAGCTGACGGCGACCAAAGTCGGCCTGGTTCTGCCGGGTGTAGTCGTCGCTGTAGCTGTGTGAGTGGAGCATGCTGGGGCCAGCGCCAGGCCTGAGAGTGGACAGGTCCTCGCTGCGGGAGAAGCCCCCGTGCCCGAACGGAGGGACGTAGCTGGGGTTGGAGGCTTCAGGCTCAGGAGCGAGCAGCAGGGGTGGGGGCAGCTGGCTGCGGCTGTGCTGGTGGTGCAGCTGAGGCCCGTCGGTGGCCAGGTGGAACAGGGGGTTCTGGAAGGAGAGGGGATAGCGAAGGGCGGCCGCCTGCTGCTGCTGCTGCTGCGAGAGGGAGTCTGTCGTGGTCCCCATCTGGCTCAGTTGGCTCGCCCGCAGTCCACCGGACATGCTGGACCCCCCTGAGCCGGCCGAAAGACGGCCCCCTGTACGCAGGCCACCCAGGCCGGAGAGTGCTCCAAAGCTGCCCAGGCCAGCGATGGACGCTTGGGATGAGTTGAGCATGTCTCCCACAGACTGCAGGTTAGAAATGCTGTTCATTCTGGAGTCCTGGAGATCCATCATAGACACACTTTTGTTGACACTCAGAACCTAGGAGACACGGAAAACAGAACTTTTTACCCTGGACTGACTGGCATAGTGCAGCTCAGGATATGTCAGTAACTGGATAGAACCTCTGAGAGTACCTTCGGGTCGGGCTCAGTAATGTCAGAACTGCTGGTACAGTAAGCCGGGCTGGAGCGCGCCAAGGGCGGCCGGGTCACGTAGAAGACGTCCTTTGAGGTCCTGTGCTGGTGGTCTCGATCCGAGAGCCCCATACCACCCCGAGAAGACAAGCCCCCACCGCTGGACAGACCGGAGGTAGGGGAAGGCAGGCGGGTGACGTCTATGGAGCTGAGGGCAGAACACAGCAGGGATCTTGAGGTATATTATTAAAAACTGGGGAGCTGTGATTTGAAAGATACTGTTCTATCAGAGTTCTGAATGTATTTGTTGTCGAGATGTTTATATGGAATATTTTAATATTTTACTGGCGTTCAGAAAATATTATTTACTCTCTATTATATGATACCATCAGGATTATTATGAACTGTATTTAATTAATCTTCAGATTGGGATTTTTTTTGCTGTGTTGGACCACCATGCACCACTTTCAAGCTTTTGCTTTCCTTTGCTTAACAGTACATGTAAGTCTATGTAACCTGTCTGCATTAAAGATGTTGAAAGACACATGAAGCTGGGATTCTTCCAGCACAATATCTGACTCTGTATTCAGTCGCCGGTACCTGTTAAGGTCCCGCATCATGAGGCTTTGGAAGTCGGAGGACATCCCGCGATTGAAGCTGGGCCGGGAAAGCAGCCTCTCAGGCTGCCGATCAGGCGGTGGCCGGTCCGCCTGGTGGCTGGGCTGCCTCTGCAGGTGAGGGTTCCTCAGGGCCATGCTAATGTCATTCAGGAGGCGTGGCAGGGGCCCCAGCTTGATGATGGCATCCTAGGAGAGTGACAGAGGTGGCATCAAGTAATACTTTGCAGTCACAGTTTATATTGTATTGCTGTGCGGGGAATTGCAAGTGCATACAGCAATAACCAGAAATGACTGTTCTGGAAATGAAACACAGTGAAACACATCTCTTTGTACTCAGCAGTGTGGCACATTCATAAAAATGCACTGATTTTCATGCAGGATTATGTTCCGAGTTTCATTTTTAACAAAAAATGACAACTAAAAGATTTAAGGCAAGACAAGTAAACAGCCTTTAAATTGTTGGTGTTAAATTGACTGTTAAATATGGCATGATTCTTTCAGGGAAAGACATCACATATGATTAAGGAAGGAATACAAGGAAAAGAAATTAAATTATCACCTGATCCAGTAGAGTACAGTGTGCATTGATTTATTGTCCAATGACCTGGGTAAGCTGATTCATATTTCTTGCTTTTACAGTAATATAATTACATGATCATGAGCACAAGATTGTGCTGAATTTGAAGAAAACACATGGCAACATGTATCTTAAACCAAATGTTTGAGTTTTGCAATAAATTCCAGTAAAGCAACACGTACGTATTTTGTCTGTATAAGGCTGGTAAAAAGCTGTTTCAAATGTGCTTTAGCACCAAGGTACCAAGGACCAGCTGCCTTGAGTTAATGATACGAATGAAATGGTTACATAAGGCAGATTATCTGGAGATGGGTTTTTAATCTGCTGTTTCCTTTAAAGGGGTCAATAATATTTTTGTTTGAACTCCTGCTGTCCAGTTACTACTTGTGTAGCTGTGCACACCAGTAGCAGATTTTAGACAACATTAACTTGCACCATCCTACATTTTTAACACACTTTTTTGGTTTTTCAAGGGAATATTGCTGACAGCTATCATTAAAATGCTGCCAATGTCAAGGTACAGAAAACAAACATGCTTTTCACATGAAAGGTGACTGGACTTGGTCTTTCTGCCCACCTTGCTGAGCTGGGCCATGACCTCCCACAGCAGGCTGTGCAGGATGGAGAGCTCGCGGCCCAGGTCAATGTAGCCCTCAAAGCCCCCCGCATTGCTCACACTGTCCAGGTTGGAGATCTCATACAGAAACTGCTGCATGGAGCCCCACTCCATCTCCAGAAACTCGTTCATGAAGCACATGTACTCCTCCTTGCTGCCGAACCTGGCAGAGAGTGAGAAGAGGGGGGGACTAGTAACGTTAAACAAGTTGCTCCTGAATGGCGATGGGGCTCTGCCGCTATGAGGCCATCACTAGCTAATCTCACCATTTGTCAAAAATCCCCTTACATTAGCTGAACGATAAAGATATGTAAAATATTAACATGAACAAATGCAACGTTGTTTAATTTTGCCTATATTTTTGTACAGCAGATAAAACAATTATTGTTAAACGTTACAACCAAACACTGGGCCTCAAAAATAGGACAACAGGACAGCTGTGGAAAGTAGAAAATGGTCGTATGTTGCCAATATTGTTATGTGAGGACTACCTATACATACATTGAAATTTATTTTTATCAGCTTCACAACATGGTTCTTTAAGACACACAGACTACTGGATTCTGGATGCCTATGTGGATGATTTTTAAAAAAACAGCTTCCAGCTCTTTCAGCATCACGCTGTGCAGAGCTCAACAGTCGTTTTGGTTTGTATTGTTTCTTAACAGCTTTTAGAAACGTCAAACTGATCCGTGGATGACAGGTGCCCATACGGATGGATGAATGAATGGTTTAATAGATGGCGATTTTCTATTCAACACAGATAAGAATACATCTATAAAAGTGATAATCATAATGTGATTGTTTGACAAAGGATGCTTTTCCATAAACCAGTGTCAGATGTCATGGAGTTGATCTCACGGGACCACGAGAGAGAACCAGACAAAAGCTGCTGCATACTGAACCCGGTCACTGACTTGGAGAAGTTGGCCAGGTTCTGCACCACCTTGGCGATGAGCGTGAGCGTGCGGGATGTCTGCTCATCGGGGTACTCCTGCGTCAGGTTGAAGAGCGAAGGCGACATGATGGCCGGGCAGAGGAAGCGCAGGAAGAGCGAGCTGCTGATGAGGCGGTCCGCAATATCCTCCCTTCCCCGCTCGGCGCAGCGTACCCTCCAGGAGGCAAAGACCTCCTTCAGCTCCCGTGGGAACACACTGGAGATGAAAGGGGAGTGTGACAGACAGACAGACAGAGAGAGAGAGAGAGAGAGAGAGACGGCAAAATGTTGGCTTATATTTTATACATGACATGTTGCAGCTGAGAAAACAGCAAACAAAGACGAAGATGATTCAAAGGTGGGGAAAGTGTTGCATCATTTTAAAACAGGGTCATCAATAAAACAATACATCATTTATATAATACACTCCATCATCAGCTGACACTTATCCAGATACACCACATACATTCACATCTGGAATGTGGGGCAGGTTTTTGGGGTAGGTAAAATGAAATATGTATCTGTTTCCACATCTGACTGAGTGTGATAAAGAAGGAACCACGTTAATATGCAGTCGTATGAATCATAAGATTCAAGTTTATTAGACTTGCATTGACACAACAGCTTTCTGCAAGTTTGTTTTTTTTTGTGAACAGTTTTTTGGGTTTGTGCTGCAGGTGCCATGTATTTCCCTTTCTTCGTTGCCGATGCTGCACTCGAGTCACTTGATATGTATGGTATTTGTGACTAGTTAATACGATTACTTCATAATCTACTCTCCCTGCGCTCAAGTGCTTGAGGCTACAGGGACAATGAGTGGTTAAACGCTCACTTCCAGCTCCATTGCACTCCATCAAGTGTCCCGATGAACCAGATGATCAAAGCAACGGAGGCAGCTGTAAATGGACTCAGTTGCGCTGGTGAAATGAAGGGAAGGGAGAGCAATAATGGCAGTGGTGCTGCGAGCCGGTGACCTTTCTACAGTGCAGAGCAAAAATAACCTGCTGCAGGAGGAATTCCACATTAGGATGTGTACCTTCACTTCTCGAAATGTCAGACAAACTAAGGAAAATGTGCTTTCTTGCTCCTTTCTGCACATCCTGGAAAATAGCTGTCACTTCTCTATCATTGTTCTACATCTCAAGAGCAGCTTGTTGTGTCAATAAATGATGCATCCTGGTATTATATTCTAAACAATGCAGATGAATGAGAAAATACCTCTGTATTGCAGACAGCTCAGTTTTGCAGGTGGCCAAGAGGGAGCAACATACAAATATAAAAAGTATGAAGTACATATTAAATGCCAGTTGAATGAATGATTGGATGAAGGATGAATGAATGAAACTTCAATACCAGAGAAACACTCGTGGTTGCAGCAGCACACAATATACATCTACAAATACACAACAAATATAGATACATATATAGATCACTGACCACATATAGTGGAAATGAATGAATAAATAAATAGGCAAGCAATTCAGTTCAGAAATAGCAATTGAAATGTATTCTCCAATTTCTTGCAATACTGACTGCTATAATGTGAATTATGTGTATAAGTATTAAGAAATACTCTGAATGGGTTTTTGAATGAATGAATGAATGAATGAATGAATGAATGAATGAATGAAGAAACATACAAATGACCAAATAGGTGATTGAAACATTATTAATCCCAGAGAAAAATTTACTAAATATACATACATCATACATACACAGTTAACACACATACCTACACATACAATGGGATAAATAAGTAGGTCAATGAATAATTTATTAAGTGATGGAATAAAAAAATAGGCAAATGTATTTATCTGTAGAAAATGGATGGGGCTAAGGGAGTTGGCACAAGGTGCAATGAATAATAGAGAGGTTATTAAGAGGATTCATTTTTGTTTCTCAAGAATTAATCCATAAACACTTAGTCTCAAACCATTATTTTGTAAAGGCTGTCACAGTGGGTAAGATAACAAATACAATAGTAATTAAGAAATGACTGACATGCAGAAAATGCGTAAAATCCAGAAGCCAAAACCAACATAGTTTAGGGTTCCAGGACTGTAACGTAAGCGGGTCATACAGGTTTGTATATAATGCAGAGAAGACAACTGACCAATGGGAGTTGACGATCTTGCAGAGTGCCAGCTCACAACACATGCGGAGGTTGGCTTGGTGGTCAGGGAGGACAGAGGGAGGAATCCTCATTGGATCAACCTCGCAGTTCTCCTCTGACTCATACAGGGCTCTGATGAAATCGCCTGAAGACAACACACAGAGTCTGAGAACATTTCCTCGCAACTTTGAAACACTTCTAACAAACATTCTCTTGACTCCATGTTCACTCTTGTTTGGGCCTCAACAAGTCCTCACCGATAGCATCCTTGAGGTACTTGTGTCCAATCAGCTTGAGGTACTCTTCTATGGCTTTAGTTGCCAACGTGTTCTCTCTAAAGATGAGATGTTCTCTGTCGATGAATCTGTCCACCTCGGACATCGCCATGTCAGACAGAAAGTCCTGGAGTGGCAAAAGAGATCAGAAAATCACACAGTAAAGAGATGAGAACACCACACACTTTACTATCTACTGGAATTTTTGCCTGGAATCCACTTTACCACAGCCCTAGAGTGCTAATGCTATGAATATTATACTGAATGCAATTTCACATTTCTGATTATATTCATTCCTTGTTATTCAACACTCTTTTTATTTCACATATTCAATATATTCACTATAACCGACCGTATTACAATGGACAATCAGCTGTTGATTTGGTATATTATGGAGCTATTCTGCAGAGTGGCTCCCTTCGTGTTTCACACCTCAATCTGCAAGCTCTTCAGTGGCCTTGGGTTCCAGTCGCAGAGCCCTACCTTTGCCTTGCCCGTGCTTTGCAGGATGTGCACAAGGGCACAAGCCACCTCCTCCTTGCTCTTAACACTCAGCAGGGGTTCCAACACAGCGCACAGTGTGCGGTAGTTGTTGGTCACGTACTCGGCAAACTCCTTATACAGCTCCATGGGCAGGATGCTCATGGTCTGGTAGCGTGACTTGAGGCGCAAGGAGGCATTGATAATTTTGCCGCCCCCAACGCCACCCGTCTTGGCCAACACACTGGGCTGGATCACTGGGTACCACTGCTCCACAAACTGTCGGCCTGTGATGCTGGAGATGGGGATGCTCACAAGGCCGAGGTAGGTGCTCTTCTCCTGAGGGAGAGATGGTTTTAGTAATTTGCAGGCAAACAACTGACAGGAATAAGAGTATCTGACAATAAGTTCCCGCATTAAACCAGCTCATACTGAAGACTGTAGTCTACATTCAAGAGAGAAACTGGTAAGAATCACGATAGACTGGCTATTCTTATTATTAGCACATGCATTTATTGGCACAGTAAAATTAGATACTGACAGCATGGCAGAGTTTCAAAAATATGTTATTGAAATACACTTATACATCAACTTATGAATACAATTGGATCTGAAAGTCTGTTCTCAATTCAGAATTGTGTACAAGTCCTCCCACTGCATCATTATCAAGCTTAATAATACAGCATAATCCCTCTATTTATTGGTGGGAATGCTAATGTTGAAAATATCAGATAAAACTATACTGCATTTAAAACTCACTGGAGGATTTTATTTTCATCAACAGCTCATACAATACAGGGTCTGATTGTTCCTCTGTACTGAAGGCACAGGGCGTGAGACAGGAGAAGACCATGGATGGAATACTAGTTTTTTTATTCCTTTTGATTTTTTTTTAACATGAAGCAATGTTAAAGTGAAAAAAAATTCACATCATATTCAGTGTGTTGTGCTCTGCTTTAAATGTGAGACGGCTTGCATTCTTTCACATGTTACTTATGTACTTGTGGCGCCACAGGAGAAGAAAACAGAACAAGAGAAAAAGGTGAGTGACTGGCAGAAAGTATTGGAAAGTTTTTTCACCTTAAATACCATCCAGAAACAAGGAAGGATGTGATTCATCACAGAAACGTGTTTGTCAGCATTTGGTCACTTTCAAAATACGCAATAATAGACACGTACCTCTTTGTATTCCCTGGACAGTTTATGTAGAAGTTTTTCTAGCTACAAAAAAATAATACATAAGACACGATGAACTCGCTTACACTAACCCCCTTCATCTCTCACCCCCTCTGAGTGGTTTTACTGCTGACTAGTGAGAGAAAATGGAAAACCAGGCCATTTTCGCTCTGCAACAGAGAAACTGAACAAAAATGTGAAAAATGCAAACAAACAAATTAAAAAATAAATAAACAGATGAAATGGGGGAAATATTTGCCTCATTGAAAACTTGTAGCTTGGATGTTCATAACATGAGCCACAAGTGTCCCAGCACAGAATCAGTAGAGCTAACTCCCTACCTTCCGTCTTTTCTTGTCCGTCTCCTTGTAGAGGTGCAAGCGTAGGTTGCGGACAGCGGGCAGGTTGTTGAACTCAAAGTGCTCTCCCCAGAACACAGTGTCTGTGCGGGGCTTGCTGGTGGTGCGTGCGTAAAGCATGTCGTCCAGGCAGAGCTCGCAGTAATAGCGCTTCTTTGGGGGAAGGTCACGTGCCTCGATGATCCACAACTTCAGCACATTGTCTACCCTCCGGCTGTTGTCCTGCATAGCCAGGCAGAGGTGTTTTGAAGCAAGGAGGGGATGTGCAGACAAAAGCAGGTAGATCCACAGGAATTGAGACTATCCACATTATCACAGATTTGGTTTAAGTGGAAAGGGACCACGGGACGAAGTGGCAAAAAAGAGAAGCACAGGTGCGATGCAAAGTACATACAGGGACACAGAAACTAATTTTAAATGTGTGGTGGGCATATAATTACATTAGAAGTGGAGCTTTTTTGAAAGTTTCTTTTTAAAAGTCGGCAGAGATACAAACCGTCTCATACCCACTGCCTTTTTTACATAGTACAGCTCCTGCAATGTCTGATTTTTCAACATGACTAACCTTCCCAAAATATCAAAGACATTTTCAACATGTAATGACAAGCAAACTATTTAGGACATTTTTTTATTATCCTGGTGCTGGAGACCTTCTATTTTTATCATGATTCCTTGCGGTGAAGGAATTAAACAAACCCACCTGCTGGCACTTCTGTATGTTAAGCTTAGTTGCTACTTTTAGTGTTTACACTGCAATGTATTTAATAGGTAATTTATGTTGAACAGAAAGAAAAAACGGACCCCTCACCTTCCCCAGGAGACAAACTAAGTCACGGCTTCAGCTCATTTCATCACCACATACAGACATACTGGAGATGAAAACAAGAAATGCAGACAGTGGGATAGTGTGAGTTTCCCATTTCTGCGTGTTTTACCTTGTTGGGCTTGACGGCTCGTTGCAAATTCTCGATCCATTTGTCCCTCTCGGCGGCTGAGCGGCAGGCAAAGCACTTAGTCCCTGACGCCGTAGTCACCTTCAGACAGCGACGGGGACATTAATGACTGTGACTGTAGCATGCAGGGACATATAACCATAACTGTGTCCCCAGTTTGACCTAGTATTGAGACATACTGAAATGGGGGATTATAGAACATGTTCAGATCAATCCAGTAACATTATCGTATTAGGTGACAAAATAACTTGGTGACGTTAGCAAAATGCAGAAAAATAGCTGCGTGCGAAAGTGATGCCAGTACTTATGGATTTTGAAAAGCTTCCGGACTGGTGTCCCCATGCCCACAAGCACCTCAAAGCAGTATTCCTGGCCCAAGATGCTCGAGTGGACCGGCTTGATGATGGCATCCTCATCCAGCGTGAGGTCCAGTGCCTCGGCTGCGCTGCTGGGGGACAGCAAGGACTCGTGGGAGTGGGATTCCTTGAAGCTCTGCATCAGACGAGTCCTGCGGAAAGGAGACAGGGAAGTGCAGGATGGCAGGGGTTTTGGAAGAGTACAGATCAGAACACGGTTTTTGAAAATCAAAAGGTCTTGATCTGGTACTAAGTTGAGGTCAACGTTTCTAAATGCGGATCAGTTTCTAGCTGATCAGTTATCAGGTTTAAGGGGCCGTTGACAAACCCGGATCACCTGGGCCACAGCGGGCCACATTATTACAAAATATAACAAACTAACTGACACAAATTGTATTGTGTAATGCATTTTTTTAAATCTTGTTTAGCACAATCTATCACATATTTGTTTTGCGCCCACTTGTGAGAACATAAGCTCATTAGTGAACAATTGACTCAGTTATTTGCACAATTAGAGACTCTAGCCTGGTTGCTGTTTGGGCCTCTGTTCAACAGAAGCCAACACCTCCAGTTCCTCTGGACAGAGACGTTGCTGCAGATGGCGAAACGCGTCTCTTCTTCTCTTCCTATGTTCACTAAATGTTTATGCATTTTAACCCTCTTCCTGTTAATGGACGCTGGTCACAGTTAAGGCCCCCTGTGGACTCAGTGTCAGAACAGCTGCACACCGGCCACATGTCATGTCCTCACATTTGTGAACCACCAGGGTTATCACTGACAAAACAATACAAAATACCTCCTACAGCGCCTTTTCACAATAACTCTCTTTTATATTTGCCCTTTTGAGCTATTTATCATTTCTTTTATTCATTATTTCTGTTTCTCAGAACTGTAAACATTTTTTGGAACTTTATATTTCCATCTGTCATCCTTAACTGCTCATCCTGGTCGGGGGTCTGGGGCTCCAGAGCCAATTCCAAGATCATCAGGCGCTAGATGAGAAAACATCCTAGATGGGACGCCAGTCATTTTATATTTGTTATCCATAAAATAGATTGTTTTCTATGTTTATTCCCAATCATCATCAGTTTTCCAGTTCCATTTATGCAATATTCTGTATTAATGACCCCTTATAGCTGTTTCATTAAGCTGAATCTCCAAACATATCTGAAGCACTAATATTTCATAAACAGTTGTTTTGGTTAAACCACAAAGCTTCAGGAATTCTGGTCTACAGCTTAAATTTTGAGTCCCCGGCACTGACAATCACAGTGCAGCAAACATGATTTTATATGCCCTTTATACAGTTTCTCTTTATAGCCTCGGCTGGTTGCACCGGCCAAATAAACGTTCGCACTTAGGAAATCAAAGAAATCATCAATTATGTAAGGCAGTTAAGAAGTGAATGAGAATAGAAAACAGAGACCTTTCAGCTTTCCAGGAAGAGAGATGCATCCCTGGCCTAAACCTTGGCATGCTGGAGGATCTGACAAGTCTCCACACATGGCAAATTCAGCAGCACCATCTGCATATCTTCTCTCCACTTGTCACAGAGAGCAGCTCACATCTCCTACTAGCATTGTTAGCAGCAAAATATATAGATCAGACACCGCGTGAGTGTAAGTGGTCGCTGGAGAAAGGGACTAATCTCTCTGTGCTGCTGCGCTAGAGCAGATCTTGGAGAAAGCAAATATGCATGTGTATCGGACGGCACGCACTGTCTCGGAGCTTTGCGGAGGACACGCGAGGACAGAGCTGC
The DNA here is from genome assembly GCA_900497675.1 of Arapaima gigas. Lineage (NCBI taxonomy): Eukaryota > Metazoa > Chordata > Actinopteri > Osteoglossiformes > Osteoglossidae > Arapaima > Arapaima gigas. Next base: position 204,911 of record UFQX01000711.1, on the reverse strand, counting down.
GATGGACAGCCGCGGCACGGAGTGACAGAAAGAGGGAGAGTGACAGCACAGAGAAACGCAAAGGGATGGACCAACAGACAGACAGAGATCTCCTACTATGACGTCCCTGACGGCTCCGTTCCCTGGCGCCTTCTCCCTGTGTCTGAGTTTTAATACACAGGCGCTTGTAATGTGTGCGTCGAGGGCAAGACAGAGTGTACAGAGAGAGAGAGAGAGAGAGAGAGAGAGAGAGAGAGAGAGAGAGAGAGAGAGAGAGGGAAGGGGGAGCTAAAAATAGACCCAAAGGAATGAGTCAGAAAGAGAGAAATAAAAGAAGAAGAGTGGGAGAGGGAGAGGGAGGCAGGAGAGAGAGAGAGAGAGAGAGCAATGGAGGTAGAAGGAGAGAGGGAAAGGGAGAGTAAGAGAGAGAGGAAGAGGGAGAAAGGCAGAGAGCAAGAGAGAGGGAGAGGGGCAGTGAGCGGGAGAGAAAGGGAGAGCAAGAGAGAGAGGCAGAAGGACAGTGAGTGGGAGAGAGAGGGAGAGCAAGAGAGAGACGGAGAAGGACAGTGAGCGGGAGAGAGAGAAAGGGAGAGAGCAAGAGAGAGGGGCAAAAGAACAGAGAGAAAAAGAGTGAAAGGGGGAGAGAGCAAGAGAGAGCGGGAGAGGGGCAAAAGAACAGAGAGAAAGAGAGTGAGAGAGGGAAAGCGAAAAGGAGGGAGAGAGGCAGAAGGAGTGGGGGAGAGAGAGGGAGAGAGAGAGAGCAAGAGAGACAGAAGGAGAGTTAAAAAAGGAGAGAGAGAGAAGGAAAGGGGGAGAGCGAGAGGGAGGTAGGAAGGGGGTGTGGAGGGGAGAGGGAGAGTAGCCAAGAGAAAGAAGGAGAAATAGGGGCTTTTGAAGAAAATCAAGTTATGTAAACGGAAAATTCAGCAAAAGGAAGAAATGGATAAAAGAAAGAGACAACCAAACAGACCAAGTTCAGATGAAGCAGGTGAGGTCACCACAGAGGAACTTTGCAAAACAATGTGGGAGAGTGACAGAAATTATCACAAAATACACTGCTGTCCCACAGTGGCATGTAAACTGCACACTGTACACAGTGATGCTCAAAGGGCTCCATAAATAGACCATTTGCACATGGAATCTGACTCAAAATGCTATAAAGCTACTCGTGTAGATGTGATACAGTGTTACACATATTTTCAATCACGCTCCACTTGATACTGAAATATTACTTTTGCAGAGGAATATTTGAAGCAACAACGACCTTGTCAAAACTGGCAATATTACAAAGTTTGTGCCACAAAGCTCACAAAAAAACATCTTAAATAATCTGAAACACTGGTTTCTCTGCCAACAGCTCAGCCCCCCCCCCCCCCCCACCCNGCCACAAAGCTCACAAAAAAACATCTTAAATAATCTGAAACCCTGGTTTCTCTGCCAACAGCGCAGCCCCCCCCCCCCCCACACTCCCCTGGGCAACATTAATCTCTGATTTTTAAGCTCAGTAAGTGAGTAACTTGAATGAACGGCTGAAGCTGGATCTCTGAGACCATCGAAATCCCTAATCGACACCTCCAAGGAAGCAAGGAACCAGGTTGGATCTCAGAAAGCAACGGACACATCAGTAAGGAGGGAACCTAATAATAGCGCTCAGTGCATCATTTAAAGTTCTCCTTGGGGTAAGGGGGGTGGGGTGTGCAGTGGGACCAGTATTTCAAAATCCCCAGTATTAGTCATTGACTCAAACACACAGCAGAAAGGCTGCTGGTTCTCAGGCAAGCGCTGTAAAGCCTGTGCCACAAATAGAAACATCCACAGGACTGTCACTTAAAACAATGGTGGGTCTCCGCATGTCAGCAATGTGCCGTTTATACCATGGTACAGGGATTCAGCCAAGGGATAGAAGTTATCTGCGGGAAAATACCCTTCCTGCACCAGGAAATTTTGTGTTTGCACAAGTGTGATGATGGTAGAAATGGGATTTCAGTTGTCTCCCCAAAGGCAGCTTCGTTCAGCAAGTTTCATCAGCCCGATGCTCTCCTAGAAATAGCACATGCGTGGAAATCTATATAGGCCAAACCCACCTGGGATCACCTACAGAGCATGTTTGGTAGGTGGTGCTGTAGTAATACTACGGTGTGTGAACAGTATTAGACCATACCTGCTCCTCCATTGTCTAGCCATCCACCGCTTGTATTATAAAACTTCCAGCATCTGCAGAACTTCCAGATTTCAGTTCATGTTTGGCAAAAGCTCTCCTTTGGGCTTTTTTAATGATTCTAGATGACCAGCCAACTGCAGCCACCTGATTTTGAAGCAGGTGCTTCTGCTGATGCCCGTAATGTGGATTCAACCTGAGGGAGACCCTCTAGCCCCCCCTCACCTGTCACATTAGTCATTTTTAATGCGTTGGTCACAGAACCAGTGGTGACCAAGGTGCCTCTTGCTGTCAAACCAGGTTCACGCTTTGCTTAACACTTATGCTGCAAGGCCACAATTTTAACACCATTTTCATATTTCACATCACTCATGTGTATGTAACATTCGTGCAGGACTGACGTTTTGTGCCCGTTTCTATGTGATATAAGAGTGGCACACAGCTAAGCTGTGGAGAGTGGCAGTCCAGGCTGTCATCAACCTCAGTTTCACCATTTCAAGCACCAAGCATCACTTTAGCTTCACGGGTTATAAAACAAGCTGTCTCGCTGCTAGCGTGTTCGCGTGCATCTCTTGGTGTGTAGACCATGCGCTCCTCCCAGCGAGCACTCTGCCATCATCCATCATCTTTACTACTCTCTGCGTTTGCGTGACACCGGTGATTCACAAGTCGCTCATTTTTGCTGATGCACAGAGATTATTAAGACTGGAACTCGGGCAACTTGACCACAATGAAACCCAGCAGCCTCGGTACCCTAAAGGTCAGATATTTGAACCTTGGTGATCTTTGCCATCATCGGTAGTCTGAGCTACAGCCTCCGGGCCCCAGTTTAGCATCTGCTTTTCCTGCTCGTGTAAAGCATGTAACAGAAAGTCCATCCGTTAAAAAAGCTAAATAAGTAAGTACTGGAATCCATCAGCAGATCCCCAAGGACCCCGTTTTAGTGTCTCCAATGGCAACAGTTCAGGACACTCAAAAGTTAACTGAAATTTTAACTTGAAGTTCAATGACCAGGAAGCAGGTGGTTGCAGTGTTTAGTGCTTCTGCCTCTGGACCTGGAGGTGACAAATTTAAATTCCACCTCCTACTTTTCTACCCTTCACCACAGTACTTCCTTTTACTACAGTAAAAATTACCCCGCTGTATAAAGGGGTGAAATATTGTAAGTTTCTTTGGGAAAAAGCATCAGAGAAATGAATAGATGTAAAAGTACTGTGGTTAATTCAGGACACCTCAGCAATGCTAATTTAAAAGGTAAACTCTACCGAGTCAGTAATTCTCCATCAGAAACCCCCAACAATAGCATATCAGCTGACATCAGCTACGGCACCAAGTCCCCTGCGAAGCTGTTTTAAAGGGAAAATGGGGAGCAGTGATTTCCTGTCCTGTGAGAAAATTACTGCCTCGTGCAATGGTGACTTAAAACATCACTGACCCAAATATTTTGTCGCTGCCAATCCACTGAGCCCACAGCATTACTGAATAAAGAGAAGGAACACACCCGAGTGGACGGTGGTGGAAGATGGAGGGGTTTGAGGATTCTGTTATAACTGGACCCGAACACTAGTTTACAAAGCAGGCATCCGGGAACAAATAGCTTTTGAGGTAACATGGGAAAGGGGTGTGTACGGGTTTGTGATTCCGGAGCCTCAGAACAGATTACAACTTTTGTAGCATCAGGCTGTTTAGCAACGTAAATCATCCAGAAACATGTTTTCCTGCCAGAGCAACAAATCCTCAGCTGCCCCAGAGCACAGTGGCAACTATTTGTATCCCATACTGGACAGCCGCTCGCCGCAGAGTAACTTTTTACAGTGATTTAGGATGGTTTTATGCTGGCAATGGCAGCTGGCTGAAAAGCACTGAGAAGGCTCAGCATGACATGGTGAAATCACACGCTGCACCATGCAAAAACACGCTGGCTGAACTGGACCTCAGATCCTCTCAACATGTTTGTTTGACTAGAACATTTGGGGGAGAACTTGAACAAGGTCTGGCTTCCCAAACTACAACCACCAGAAACAGCACTGTACATCTCAGTGTTTTTTTTCAGGTCTACAGGTACCCAGCCACACATGAGCTTGATGTATCATTGTTATAACACGTGTACAGGTAGTTGTTCCAGGAACTTCTAACTCACAAATATCCTTATTCTGTATTATATAAACCATATGGGTATATAAACCATGACTGTGCCTGACTTGTATAATAGAATTTTGTCATTTTTCACTTATTTCACACATTATTCATTTTAAAATATTAACGATACAGAATAATGATATAGAATGACTTTGAATAATAATATAAACACAATGCAGTTTTGTGTTCATTTTACCATGCTATATTTTTATTGCACACACCCCTTACGGAAAGATCCAGATGCTGTAAATCTCCTTTCAGTTCAGCTGGTGGCCATTGTAGAAAAGTAACTGGTGTGTTATCGCAAATGTAATATTCTAATGTTTCATTAAATAAAAACAATCTGTGATGGACCGCCAATTTGGGTGATTTACCGCTCCGTGGCCAGGTGATGCGGTCATACTGCTCTCACGCAGCGCTAGATATTACAACTAAATGGACTTGAACATAATACATACAAAGCGAATGGGCCGACCGGCACAGTCCCAATTGTCGGAAGCCGCGGACACCGTAAGTCGGCGACTAAACATACACAAATGGAGCAAAAGCTTGTTTCAGGAAGGTGATATATTGAAAGTGTTTTTTAACAGCAGCATTTGAGGTTAGAAGCACAGAGACAGATTGAAACCGGGACTCGTACATGATAAAGTCACACTGGCTGGAGCTCACTGCGTACGGAATGATCCAGATACAGCAAGTTTCAGGTGTTTGCATTTAAAGAGCAGCAGTTCGAAGTACGACAGTGAGAGGAACTGAAATGCACGAACCTGTCCTGATCGGCACTGCGGAAGCGGGGCAGGATCATGTGGCGGAAGCTGCTGGTGCGGTCCAGTTTGGGCTGACTCTTGGCCCGCTTGATGGAGCCCTTTAACCTCCTACTGAGAAAACTCTGAGATAGAGGATGCAGAAAAGCAGGAAGATTAGATGCTGGATCCCACAGAGTGATGGGGTGAAAGCTGGGTGTAATGGGAAGTGAGAAACTGTGGAGAACGTGGAATGAAACAAACAGCATGGACCATCATGGAGCACAAATTACAGGGGGGTGGAAGTGCAGCAGGGGGTTACCAAGCTGCGGTTGGAAGGGCAAGAAAAGAAACAGAAGGTAGAGCTCAGAGAACTGGAGGGAGGGAGGTATAAAGACAGATGAGTTGAGAGAAAAGAGGAAACATAAGAAATCCATCAGTTCAAATCACATTTTCTGAGCACTTTACACCGTATATCTCACCATCAGACACAAACTGTATCAGCAACAGCCTACAGAGGGCAGAATTACTCTGCCAGTGCGACATTGGACATACCTACACAGAGCTGCACGCCAGGGATGGGAATTTGAGAATAAAACAGTAATTGCAGTAAAACATTTAGCGGAACCTTTTAAAGCTATGTACCACAAAAAAACGTTCGGCACAATGAAAGGCTTAACAAGAATCACTTCAATGTTGATTAAAATGTAAAAGGTTGTGTTCAGGTCCCTTCGGTTGTGCGAATTGTAGACGCTAATGGAAATTAACACCAGTGGGCGAATCCTAAAGCTACAGCTGCGGAGATTTGCATCTACTTTGAGCTACACCAACATTTTGCTCGCGCGTGCAATTTTACAGCATTTTATCTTTAAAGACGGCAACAGAAGACGACAGCAAATGAGACGGATATTAAACGTAAGAAAGCTGCATCTGATATTAATGACATTAGTCATCTGTCTCTGAAACCTCAGTACAGACATTTTTAATTTATTGCTGTGCACTAAAGTGGTGATTTGCTGTTCTCTACTAATGTTTGTATATGTAACATATTGTACTGTTATGCAATGTGATTTACAGCGAATCCTATAAATTTAGTTTTGATGTCACAGGGAAGATGAGGTAGCGAACAGCCCGGCTGCTCCTGCGCTGGATCCAGGCGAATTGAGCGCGAGGGTTAAATGTCCTCCACTGACTTTCAAACCCGAACCGCGAGCTAGAGCACATGATCAGACCACCGGGTTTCTTCCAATTGACTTTGAGATGCTGAGTAAAGAACACTTTCAACAGCAGACTGACAGTGATGCGAACCTAGGTGTACCATGAATGAACCACAAAAATAGCAGTGAACGTGTCTCCAAGGTGGTGCAGCATACAGTCAGACAGAGGTCACATTTAAGGCCCCGAGGTCGTATACCTCACATACCTCAGTGACGGGCACAGGTGCAACACGGAGTCCTGCCTCCCGGTTTGAACCCGCAACCCTCCAGCCACCAGCCCGGGTAGCACAAGAAGACGGGGGAAGGGTGAGGGAGAGGGCAGAGAAGGGTGGGGAGTGGGGAGTCCATGCTGAACTCAGGGACGGACAGAAAGCGGGTGGGATTGAAAGCGGGAGAGACAGGGGGATGGGAGGAGTGCCTGCGGAGCGGCGATGGAGCGGGGAAAGAGGCGGGGAGCGAGGCCGGGAAGGTGGGGTACTCACGGATTGTCGGAAGGGTTGAGGAGGGGCAGTGGGAGGGGTCTCCATGCTTGGCTGTTTCCCGGTAGCTAAGCTCTTGCGTCGAGCGCGAGCGTGCTCTGGAGGAGAGAGAATGAGAGAAGGACAGATAAGTTGAAGTGAGAGAGGGGGACAGAAGGAGAACGAGAGAAACAAACGTGATGGATGGGGACGCAGGGATCAGTGTGGGAGATGCTGTTGCTAACGGCAGGTGCGTATCAGCGATGCGTGTCAGTCTGTGGCCTTACAGAGGGCATCCAACAGACACCTGGGTAATGGTGCCAGAATGAAAAAGCTGTGATGGAATAAGAAAATAGTCACAACATCATACAGCAGGTTTGGAATCCTCCTCCTTCTCCTGCCTCACTGCTCCTGTTTTCTCCACATCTTCTGTCTCTGAACCTCCTTCAGGATGGAGCAGTGATAACCCCTTCGCCGGCGGGAATATAAATACACTCCAGCTCTCCTTCTCCCTCCCGCGCCCCCCTACCGCTCTCTCCCGCTCTCCCACGCACTTCTTTTACATAATTCCAGCGGTACATTCCCAGCCCCGTGCTCGTCATCCCTCCTCCCTCCTCTGCTATTCCCCTGTCTTCCTTTTCTCCTTCCTCCTCCTTTTCTCCCTCCATTCAACAAAGTCCCACTTTCCTACTCATAAACCTGCATTCCTGTGATTCCTTCCTTCTCTAGAAAATCTGGAAAAATTTCTGCTACAGAGTAAGACCCCCTGTTTTTGCCCTCTGCTCATGCCACATCCATTGAGCCCAGCATGAGAAGTTTGACTTGCCACAGAGAGCATCCAATTCAGAGTCAGATCTCCATTTATCTGACAGGTTTTGTCTTCGAGCCCCGAAATGTATCATTAGGAATGTGGCACAAGGATCTGCACATTTACACAACGGTAAACCCACTTTCACATCAGACCATATAGAGTGACTTACTTTATATGAACACAGATATTATACCACAAAAGTCCCATGAAAGGTAAACTCTGAATTACCCCACTGCCTAACACAGTAACACAGTAATAGCTAGATTGTTGCTGCCTCCTATAGCACTGGTTCACCAGAGCCCTCTTTTACTTTTACCTTCTGGCCAATTTATCGCAGTTTTTTACATTTCAAAAATATTTTAAAAGTTTTTTTAATTTTAACATTTACTATTCATAAATTAGTGTTTTCCATGTTTAGTCACTATTTTTAAAGGTATAAATACTGTATTTTGTATTATACTGCACAATTTTCAAGCTCCATTTATGCAGCATACTGTATTAAGGGCCTCTTATTGCACAATTTCATTAAAATCCATTTCTCAACATCACATCTAGAGCACAAATCCAGGTTATTGCTGTATATAACATTGGTAGGTGATGTAATGTGTGCTTGAGGTTAGTGGGAAAAATGAGTCACAGAACAAGTCAAAATGAGGGGTTTAGCAGACTGGTAAATCTCTGTTATTAAGAACACAGTAAAACAGGATGATAATTTAAGGTGCCACTGCAATGACGGGCAAACAGGACAAACGTCAGACATTGAAAGATGACTGTAGTCATGTTAAGAGAAATGCTATCGTCTCACCCACATCAACTGATTTCAAACAGAGCCTGAACAAACTTTTCCTCCATATTGTCCCATACTGTTTTTATTTCTTGTTTTAACTTCCTTATGGTTGACGGTTCCCTTATTTCATTTCTGCCTGACGTTTATTTTCCATTTTCAGAGATCATGACAGAACAGATAATTCCTTTTCAAATTTTGCACAGCGAGTCTGACGGGGCACTTTTCACTTTTGTTTTCACTTTGCCAAGCAATTTCTCTTCAACACTCAATACAGACATCAACAGAATCTCACAGAAACACTTTTGGTTCCAAATCAATTACTGGAAGGCAATGAACTCGCTCTATCATAACCGATATAGAGTGCGGTGGCACAACTGCACAGCAGCCATTCAAATGAAGTCCGATACGCAGAGCGTTTCGTTGCACATTTCTAAAGTGTGTGTTTGGAGTGCTGGGGGTTATTCAAGGTGAACAGGGAAGTAACTGGGTAATAAAGCTCTGCGGCGGGTGCCTGGCCAGGTTGCCGCTCAGTGTTAGGTGATGCTGTCCCAGGAGAGGTATGAATATTCTAAGAATGCTGCTTACTCCTCCTCACCACAGTCCAGGACCCCCGACACACTCGGGTTCTGCACAGGTAAACCAAACACCCTCCTACCCACACACCACCTGTTGTACCCAGATTCTTGGTTTCTGCTTGGAAACAAAGCAAAAATGATTTGCTGCATACATAATAATCTGTAAGGAAGAAAAGCCCCTCTTAGAAAAGCTTTAAAATGTTTTTTTCATTATTTCACTGTTCTCAACTTTTTCATTTTCCAGTATCAGTTTAAATGAGGGTAAAAAAAAAAGCTAATTCCACCTGGGACTTAAAACATCTTCATCACTCTACTTTGGGGAATAAATTAGCATTTTTCCCCACTTCTAACTAATTTGTGTGGAAAAATATCTCAATTACCAGGCAAATTATTTTAAATGATTTTGTTTTGCTTGCATGGAAATAAAATGCGATGCTCCACTTTGCATGAGAGCATTCACACATTTTGGCATCTTTCATAACAGCTGAGGTCTGCAGGGGGACCAATGGCATCTCAACTCTTAACTTGTCCAAAATATTCACCCAAAGGGCTGTTGTATTATACCTCTACAAAGCTTCATACTATTTAAGGTGATCCGCTTAAAAAAAACTGAGCCACCTACGCACACAGGCTTCAGGTATGTAATTCCAAGCAGACAATATTTAATATTAAGACGGCACATCAAGACACTGAGCTTAATCGGAATGAATCACCACTGCAAATATATTAATGAAAAAGACACATACAAATGGTCGCAGAAGGGGTCTCTGCCAACTTAAAATGGAACACAATCCCAGAATCATTTCCCACGACTTTTCTCCGCCATGGAAAATCTTCACGCCAAATGGAAAACGAAGCACCTGTTTCACAAGCACAGCAACTGTGTGCTTTTCTCTTTTTTTCCCCTTTTCAAGAAACCGCCATCCGAAAAGACGCCTCTCCCAACGTGCGCAGCAAAATCATTTCCATGGAAGATGTAATATATCCAGTCAAAGCCATCTCTCATTCTCCTCTTTTCTAAATTCTGGCTCTTTGTTTGGTTTCCATGGCAACAAGTCCAAGTACCTTCCATTTCAGTCTCTCATACACACACACACACACACACACACACACACAGAAACATGGAGTAGAGGAGCAGAATAGAGCACGGTGAGCAGCGCAGTGCTAAACACACATAGTGGCGCACTGACTCACACACACCCTATAAACGCAGGCTGGCGAAACCACGGGGCTGCATTTGCATTAAGCAGAAGAGGCGCTTTGCAGTCCGTCCCTCGCCACTCCGGCCTTGTCATGAACCCAAAATTGTATGGAGATTTTCTTAAATTATAGACATCTCCTGTTCACATAAAATGCTAATGAACTGAACCACTGTAACCGAGACAAATAATTACTGAAAAGGCAAGCGAAGGATTCATTTCTAGCAGAATAGATAACTGTCTTATGAGGTCTTCCTTTTTTTAAAAAACAAATAATGTTTTACCTCAGTAATTCCTGTAAGTGCTTCTGTTTATTTCAGGACCAGTAATGTCACCAGATCTGTATGTGTACAGAAATGGAGGGTGTGTGTCTGCTTGCAGGAGTGTGCTTGCATCTGTTTCCCCTTTTCTGTATGTATCTGTGTTTCTGCGCACTCGTGTGTGTGTGTGTGTGTGTGTGCGTGTGCGTGTGTGTGTGTGTGTGTGTGGTCTATTCTGAATGTAAATTTGATGTCAAGCTGGAGAACGAGAGGGCAGTGTGAGCTTCCAGCAACTTCTCTGAGACGGCAAGAGAGTGGGTGTTGGAGAGCTCCAGGACATCGGCATTTTTCTCTATATTTCACTGTCTGGCTAGAAATATGTCCTCTCATTTTTTTTTCATCCTGGGGGGTCTGTGCACACTGGGAGATGCACAGCTCAAACAAACAGAATTCACATATTTTACCCTTAAGTTTACACAAGTTATGGTACCACATGAAGCAACACCACTGACGCTATCGTGGCACAACACCGGTGCAAGATGCCAGTATTACCATTAAAATTACCTGTAAATAGTTCCAGTCAAGGTAGCAGCTGTACTGACTACAATAGTCAGCAGAGCAGGGAACCACAGTAAGTAGCAGTACAATCCTAACAAAACCCACTTTTACCAAAAAATAAGGTTTATAGCATTAAATTTTCAAAGTCTAAATATGTGATAGAATTTGATCTTTTCTTGTTCAATAAATCACTGTTTGGAAGAAATACACTACAGGGAAGCTGTCTGCGAGAGGCAAAAAGATATTTGATCCAGACTTGGGAAATCCTAGGAGATCTTAGTTCTGAAGACGTGATAAACCGTAATACAGTAATATGTTCAGGGTTGATTCACTATATCGCTTGTGCTATAAATTTATTGGCACTCGTGTGTGGAGCTGACCGTCTCCTTTCTTTGGTGTAGGTGGTACACCAGTTCTCATTCCCTGGAAAGAGAACTACCTGAAGAGCAAGCGAGACTGAGAAAAGGGTCAGGAACAAGGGGCATCATCGCAGATGTGAGATGGATTCTTTAAAAGGTAAAAGAATGCAAGAAGGACATCTACATGTGTTTTGCTGGCCACAGCAAGAGCTTTGTGTAAACAATGAGAAAGTGTGGGCCACATTAAGAAGCACTGGGTGCACCAGAACACCTCATTGTTCTCGTGCACAACATCTAGACCAAGAAGCAACCATTTGAATGGTTTAAAATCAGTACAAGTGTACGATAAGGCCTCCTACTTTCTCCATATCTGTTCAACCTATATGCAGGACAACTCATTAGAGAAGAAAGGCTGGATGAGGAAAGCCATGGTGTGAAAAATGGTAGCAGAATCACCAACATCCTTTGCTCTGCTGATGATAACACAGTGATACCTGAAAGCAAGGAGGAACTGAAAAATCTGCTTTTGAGGACCCAAGGAGAGAGTCTCACAATGTGCTTGAACCTTAATGTGAAGACAAATATCCTCACAACTGCTTAATAATTTCACTCTTGATGGAGAAAAAATAGAAATAATTGACAATTTCAGCCTATCATCAATGAGAGAACGAGCAACCAAGAAATCCGGCTGCGAATTGGTGTTGGCAGAGCAGCCATGAAGAACCTAGACAAGATTCTCAAGTGCAGAGGTGCAATTTTGAATCCAAAGATTTGACTGGTTCAAGCCATGGTTTTCTCAATGCCGCAGTATGGACAATGAATAAACAGGACAGGATAAAATGGACACATTTGACTTATGGTCTTGGAGGAGAATTCTGCACACTCCGCTGACAGCCCACAAAACAACGGCATTGGTGTTAGAGGAGCTCAAACCCAAGTTACCCATGAAAGATCTAATGACTTTCATACATTAGACAAATCATGAGGAGAAAGATCACTGGAAGATGTCGTGCTTCGGGAGGTTGAAGGTCAATGGGAAAGAGGAAGACCTGAAATGCAGTGAACTTATACAGCAACTGCAGTGATGGATGTCCCTCTATCAGATGTTAGATAGCTGTTTGAAGACCAAAGACAATCCAGGATAGCTTTCCACACAGCCGTAGCCTTTAGTCAATGGTGCTTGACAAAGACAGAAGTTCTCGTGTTCCCTGTGTCTCTCTGGTGCTCCCACCCCATTTCTGCCCCCTTTCGCACGTCCACTGCACACGGCACAAGACGCCTGTTCTCGGCACGTGCTCTGTCCGCCGTCACCTCTGCAGACAACTTGCGGGTACGCTCTCTCACACCAGGAATGTTTCAGCATCTTTCTTTCTTTAACCCAAGTTACATGCGCATTGCATCTTTTCATCTCAGGGTTTTCCAAAAATTCATCATAATCTTTGCACTTTTTCTTTCATTTTCACCTGTTATGATGTTACTGTTCTGCAGCTGTCATGTGGCTGGCAATGAGCTGATATTTCTTACTTATACACATATATGGCGTGTCTGTTATTAATGTGTATTTGTTCATGTATTTAATACATTTCTCCACAGCACTTTACAGTGACTTGCCCATTTGTCCAGCTGGGTAAACTTTACTGGAGCAATTTTAGGCAAAGTGCCTTTCTTCAGGGTACCACACCAGGGATTCAAACCTCTGACCTCCAAGTCCAGAGGCAGCACCACAAATCACCTGCTTTCCACTGTACATACTTCTACAGCACAGTAATACTCAACAGTACTCTAAATGAGAGGCAGCAACACACACACACACACACACACACACACACACACACACACACACGGGTAAGGCCTACCTATGAATGATGGTCCGTGCTGGAACTGGACACCATGTTTCTTGAAAACACTGTTAGAATTTGTCTGTTTTTCACCTTTTCCTTTCTTCTTGTTAGTTTCTTGCTGCTCAGAGTCAAGGGGAAAAGGTCGGAATATCCACAGTCCGCTTTTCCTGAGATTCTTCGTTTGCTCCTCAGTCTTTTGAGCCCAAAGTTAATATATCGAACAGGTGTTTGAGAATTAACACAAACGATTATAACTAACTGTTAAAATATTACTGCACGTGTGAAATATGTTTACTGGATACATGTCCTTCTTCACACCTGTGCATCCTGATATGTGACGACAGAACAAGTTACACACCAACTGTATTTCTATAAATATATATAATTCATTTAAAAAGGAGCTTTGTGTATTTAGCTTCTGTGATTTCAGATTAAATTAATAATATATTAGCATATTAACATCACTGAGGCAAATAGAATGAATGACCAGCCAAGTAACAACATATGAGGAAAAAAATCACTAATCTTGACAGGAATAAATTATAGCCACAAAAATAAGTGAGTAAATCTTTTGAGCAGCGGTTCTGTCAAGGGCACCAAAGTTGTGTTGATACAGAGACAGAATCCCTTTCTTGTTTCTTCAAATATCCAAACAACAGTTTAGAAAATAAATAAAGCATATAAGCACAGATTTAACTCGAATACCTACCGAATAAACACACAATACTGTATGCAATATTTCAGCATGTGCTGAAGATAGATGAACCAGCAGTAGTATTATGATTCGTGTCTGGGCGAAGTGGTCGCTCTGAGCAGATGTCTCATAAATCTAGTAAGTTATAGTTGTTTTTTAAAACATTAACAGTTTAATGTTAATACGGAAATGTCCGACGGAACGAACAGGTTCAGAGTGGACTGGGGATGATGGGGGGATTACTGGGTCTACTGGTCTCATTTAGATCTGTTTTTCCCGTGTGCCTATTACTGTTCTGAGGATAAAAATAAATATATAAATAAGTAAAGATATTTGAGCAGCAAACGCAGTTTGATCCGCAGCTCCGGAGGACTGAGATGAACCCGGTCGCGCCGCGAGCCAGCGCCCGTTATAAAGGCTGAGGGACGCGGAGCTCGTCGCTCCGGCTCCCTCGGCCCATGGCCTCCAGCTCCGGCAGCGGCAGCCCCGCCGGCCGCACGGCAGCCCTGGCCTCGCCCTGCTCCCCGACTGCGGCTGCGCGGCCCCCGCGCTCAGGCTCGCTCCCGCGGCGGTGCTCCCGCCCGCGCGCCTCTCTCATGTTTCGCTCCTATTATTTCTACTGGTTTAGCTATTTCTTCCTAATACATAAGAAAATATTTCATTTACATATTCTAATCCCAAAGTTACGAATCGAATTAAGCCTGAAATATCCGAGTTTCCGTTATTTTGTTCACCTCGTTTACTCGATATAGTTATAATTACAGTAATGATGTTCCTCTAAAGTTTTACACTAATATAACTGTAGTGACGTCATGTCCAAACGCCTAGGAAACATCAGAACTCTGACATTAACCTGTCACGTATGACGGCGAGTTAACGCCGATTCGAGTGTCTGCGTGTGCGTGCGTGCTTCTGTGACCAGCCTACGGAAGCACGGAATGAGTACACTGAATGAGTATATTAAATACCTGCACTAAAATGAATCTGTTAAATGAGTACTCGGGATGAGTATATCAACTGAGTATATTAAGTAAGTACTCGGAACGAGTACATTAAATGAGTACAAGCGGTCAGTGGACGGAAGTAGCCCGCGAGAGGCGGTGTGCGCCCGCTCCCGCTCTCCTCCGCATGTCGTCTATACCGTCGCACCGTTATGCGAGCAAATGTTCCTCAGTGTCCCACTCTGTCCCCGTCGTGTGCTCCTCTTTGTCCCCTGCGTGTCTTCCTCTCCGTCTCCGGCGTGTTCGCTTCTCTGTCCTCGGTGTGTCTTCCTGTCTGCCTCCGGCGTGTCCTCCTCTCTGTCCCCGGAGGTCCTCGCAGGGAAATCCGTCAGCGGCGCATCATCTCCTCGAGCGCCAACCTATCCGCCCTCCGTCGGTATCTAACGGCGACCGAGAAGGTGATTCGGCTGAAAGGCGTCCATCGCCCCGGCTCCGGTTCCCTCCGCAGGCAGCAGCATACCGCTCCGGTCTCTCGGACCCAGTGGGATCGACTCCGGCTCCACTCCGCCTTGCAGGTGTACCGGGCTGGATGCGCGCCGTGCCGAGCCGAGCCGTGCCGGGCTGAATGCGCGCTGCCCCCCCCCCGGTCGGTGTCTCTGTGGCTGTCAGGTTCTGGGGGGGGCTGTAGTACGAAGGGTGGGGGGGCGTTAACGGGGTGTAGAGCGATGTTAGGAGTGGCCCAGTATAGCGAGGAGCTGTGTGATCTGTCCCCTCCCTCTCAGAAACACACACACACACACACACACACACACACACACGCAGTGAGAGGTTCCAAAAATGAGGTTCAGCGATAAAGGGAGACGAGTGAGAAACATTTCACACCAGCATAGGTTTGGTCGTCACAAAAAGCAGTATAATAATAATAATAATAATAATAACAATAATAATAATATTAATACCAATAATAGGTAACGCACTGATGCCAGAAGAGTTCTCCAGAAAATTATTTGCATAAATTGACAGTACTGTCGATTATAAGGACTAGACTGCTTACTGTATGTAGCGAACAAATTATGTATTTCTATATTAACATTCATGTATATTCATACAGCCACCTGCTGTCACTGATCCGGGGCTTCCAGTCGGACCTGCGCCTTCCCCTCGTTTATGAACACGGTACCATTAAGTATTGACATAACATTCATAAGTTTCGTTGCTCTTCCGCATCAGTACTCATTATTATCTAATATTAAATTTTACATTTCTTCCGTGATTTGCAATAAATTATTTATTACAGCAAGTACAGTATTTAACACCCAACCCATGGTTTATTATTCAATGGTTCAGTCCAGCTTGCAGGAATTCTCTGAAGTTGCTTGGGTTCAACTACTTGGAGAAAACGGGGGGGGGGGGTGGGGGGGCAATATTTTTCGCTGCTTCTTGTCACCATGACAACTATAAACCCACGGTTGCAACCTCTTAACCCTTAATACTATCAGTAAGAGGTAGGATGAGCAAAATATGGGTCGGGACCTGTCAAGAAATGCTGGCTGTGAAGAAACGTGGTAAAAAGAACGTGGCAGATGTAGGGAGTGAGATGCAGGGTGAGGCACAAGTGAAATGCAGTGCAAGTGAAGTGTAAAGTGTAACTGCAGTGCTGGATTTTCTCTGCGTTTCAAAGCCTCTGTCTTTTCCCGACTTTGCTGCCTCTCGCTCTTCAGCAGCCTGTCTGCTCTTTAATTATTACCATGGTTACCATCAGTGATGTGATTCTGGTCCCTTTAGAAATTTATCCTTTCCTTCTGAGTTTCTGTTACGTGTTTCTTCTCCCACTGCAGCCATTATAACACAACCGTGTCTATCAGAGAATCCTCCTCTCAGCCACGGTCACCCTCTACACACGGTTACACACTTTACATTAGTCACACCAACACATTAATATGATCAATAAAATGTAATTTGCAGTAAATGTATGCTTTTCCATCCATTCACTATCATTAAGTACTTTATCGTGGCCAAGGTCACAGTGATCAGGAGTCTATCCCAGAATCGGTGGGTGCTCGGCTACGAAACTACACCCTGGATGGGATGCCAGTTCACCACAGGGTGTCCTTATGCTTTTGTGATTACAAAAAATTATAGCTCGGGCTCCACCCTCACCTGCCTGGACAGGTAATTCACTGGGTGGTGAGCAGATACTACAGATCATGAAAGGTCCACTATTTTACTGTAGGTTTTCCCAAACCAGTCGGCTCTGTTTATTGCTGTATTGATAATAACACAATAAATATGTGGGGGGGGGGGCAAAACCCATAGCAGTGTTATTCAGAATCATCTTCATTCATGTAGCTGAGGCTTTTCTCCAAAGACAGCTAGCATTATGTTACCTACACTTATTCACTCATTTATACAGCTAGGTAATCTTTACTGGAGCACTCCAGAGTCAGGACCCTGTTGAAGGCGGGGTTTGAACATGCAACTTTCAACTCAATAGCAGAAGCTCTAGCCACCAGACCGCATGGTGCCCTCCTGCAACCTCTGCTTTCCAGTCTAGCCTGTGGAGGAACATCTCACAGGGTGAAAAAGGAAACCGCATTGAGATACATAGTCCCTGCTACCAAAAAAAAAAACAACTGGAT
Source organism: Arapaima gigas (assembly GCA_900497675.1). Classification (NCBI taxonomy): domain Eukaryota; kingdom Metazoa; phylum Chordata; class Actinopteri; order Osteoglossiformes; family Osteoglossidae; genus Arapaima; species Arapaima gigas. The sequence goes on along the minus strand of UFQX01000711.1, from coordinate 187,553 downwards.
AAAGATCCATCCTGCACATCAGTTCTGTACTTCAAAAGAAGCAATTCAGGTTAAAAAGCCCAGTGCAACAGCCGTGTCACTGCAGGGTTCCAAACCGACAACCCCTAACCTCCCCTCCGCAGTGCTACCCAACAGCATCCACTGGCAGCAGAACAAATCCTCCTGCCAGCCTGAAGGTGTGTGCCAGATCTCATCAGCTGAGACACACCAGCCACTGTGAGCTTGACTCCTCCCAGTACTGGTCACCTGGTCTGCACAGCCCGGTGTCACTTGTCATCTTTTTTATTTTGCACATAAGAAACTTTTCATCCAAAGTGAAAAACAGTTGGTTACAGTAGAGAAGCACAGACATTTGCATAGTAAATTTGTATTTTCTCTCAAAATTTGAATATAGAACTTCCTGTCCTTTTTACACACACACACACACACACACACACACACACACAGTGTGAGCTCTCCTACATGGTGCTGTGTGACCTGTGGTGTTAACAGACAGCAGTCAGGTTGCCAGAGGGCAACACCTCTCACCCGGGTGGGTAGAATGGAACTACTGTCATACTGTACTGTGAAAACTTTGCAGGAAGACTAATGAAATAAACAGATTTCATGAAGTTCAATTATATTGCACCCCACCCTCTGTGACAAGTCTGTGATATCGGGAAAGAGCTGGGTGCTGTCCCTATAACCCTGGCCAGTCATCAGGTCCCCGATTTAAGCCGCGACTAATAACAAAAGCACTGTCTTTTGTCCGTGTTAATCCTGCAAAAATTGTTGATGGTGTCAGAGAAAGGGAGTCAAGTGCACGAGTGCATTTTGTAAAACATGTTCTTTTATTTTGGAAACAGCAGAAGGTGGGTGGGCGACTATTACCTGCAATATTGCTAATGTAAGTTGTTTTCCCAGGGCTCCGCGACCGCAAGTGGTTTGACAACAATTTACAGTCACGTCCATAAAGTGTCTCATTTTCATTTTTCAAAACAGGCGACGGGGGAAATTAGAGAAAAACATATTTTTTGAAGGGGCGGGTGACAGTGGGGTTGTCAGAGAGGGTGCAGCGAAATAAGCGAGAATGATTTTAAGATTTTAAGTGTGGACCTGGAGTAAATAACAAGTAAAGCTGCACATCCTCCAGAAAGATAATGTCGGGCGAAGCTGCGTATTCACCGCGGACAGTGTCAGGGGGTTGAACACTGCCGTGTGACGGTTACACACCTGCACTGACCCCCCCCCAGGGCTCCTGGGTGCTGTAGGCCACACCGAGACCACAACGCTCCGGGTGCCACATCTGCTCTCACGCTCCGCCATTAGGCATGCGGCGCCCTTGCTGACCGCGAGCCTCCGCGGGAAGGGAGAAAGAAGCGAAGCGCTGCGGCATGACAGCGCCCACGCACTGTACTTTCGTCAATGGATACGTGCCACTCGGAGCTCCAGCGCTGCTGTTTGCCAACGCTCAATTAGGAGCCGAAGGGGAAGGCTGCTGCAAGCGGCCGTCGTGCCATGTTTCTACATGCGCGCTCAAGACAGACAGATCACGGGAAAGTAGCTTCAAATGAGTCCAAATGTGAAGACTGTCACAAAAAGACTAAGTCTGCGTGTTGCAGTGTCCGTCACAGACGCAGCCGTGTTCAAAAGTAGAGACCGGTGGCTTTGCCGCTTGAGCCTCGCGCTGTATCAACATTTCCGACATGGACAAGTGTGCCGTGGTGTGAATTCCGAGTGGCCTTTGATCCTTAATACGCTTTTGCTGAGAGTCATTCAATACAGTAATTAAATAAGTTTGAATTTCAAAGGCAGCTGTTTTGTCACATTAAAGATCACTGCCGCTAAATCGGAGACAAAATGAACGCTGCCAGTGAAGCTGGTGACAATGTCGCAGGTTAAACATTAACGCTACTGTAAGCAAACCGAATAATTCGTTCAAATTCTAACGCCAAAAGCTATCACTGACTCAAGTTCACACATGACGCTTATTTGTATAGTTTGTGTAGTTTTCTTTGTTTCTGCTCAGTGTGTGGAGGCGGTAAATAATGTTCTTTTAAGAATCATTAACATTATTATGATTGTAACACTGGGAGATATAAAGGTTGTCAGTATGAGAGCATCAATGATGGCTACTAAAAAATAAACAGCAATTATGCCACAAAATTGTCATCGTTTCTCATGTTCATAAATATTTGCAAAATCACTGAATGTGTCATCGTTTTGCTGCCATTTTTAACAGCAATTTGTTGAAAGTTAATTACCCAAAATGGTGAGTTAGAGGAAGCTCAATAGCAGAGCTGGGTACTTTGATGCCCCAGTATTTCACCTTTGCATGAATTTCTTGCTTTTGTGCAGTGCGGCTGAAATTCAGGACTCTGACTGCCAGTGACGAAAAGCGTGGGACCACAAGCAGCCATATTTCAAAACAAAACACTCCCGCAACCCCCAGTGCACCTGCTGCTCCATGTAATCTGAGTTGTCTTATGAGAAGCCTGGATATCTCAGTTAGTAGAGCATGAAGCTTTTAGCCTGAGCTTCCATGGTTCAAATGTGACCGTACCATTTGAGCAGTTTGGTGCCGTGCTCTTGTGTTCAAAAATGATCCCTATATGGAGACCATCAGCTCAGCCCAAGCCAAACAAGGAAAGGAAGACTTGGCAGCAGAGTAAGAGTAACCCTTCCCCATGCCTGAGGAAGAGGAAGAAAGGCTTGTACATGTTCTCAAAGATGGGTCTGATGTCCCCCTGTTCCTCAACACGTTCCTCATCAGAGGTGGAATGTCACTTGAGAGACACACAGCAGCTGAGTCTTGCTTTGATCACCTCAACACTGCGGAATAAGCTTTACTACCTGGTAAGTGGCTGGTCCTTAGTGGTACACAGCAACTCCACTTCTGCATTTTGCTCTTTGAAGAACGTCGACTTTTCCTTATGTATTGGAAACTTTCCTTAATCGCCCAGTGCTCTTTTCTGCCTCCAGTTGAGCAACTTCTCCTGGTAAAAGACTGTAACTGCAGTACATAGACATTATTCATAACAGCCTCACAGCTGCATTTCATTACCCAGGTGCACTAAGTTACCCTGCAAGGTGGCTCATGCTGCATTACTGCTGTTCAAATTCAAATTTATGTTTCTTAATTAAAGAAGAAATATATATTGTGAACATCAGCAACATCTCCTAATGTGTTTTATTCACTGCAGAAAGTCAACATTTAACACTTAACAGTTTGCTTATACTAACCGACAAGCAGCCAACAGACCAATAAGGAGACAAGTGGCACTGATTTATTTTCCAAGCTCTGCTAGGGAATGACGCCTCAATTTACGTTCACCTTACAACATCTCAGCCACACCTAAAGTAGGATAAATGCTGCGTAACTGTCCCCAGTAAAGGGCAAACACTGCTCTTTCAGATTTGTCTCCGTCATTTGATTAAAAAAAAAAAAAAAAAAAAACAGATTAAATGTTTTTTTCACTCAATGTGTCATGTGTTAATTCTTCACCAACACGATTATGCAACAAAGGCTCATTTTGTTTTTTTCCACCAGCGTCCACTTCTGCATTGTGGTGTGATGTCCTGAATGAATTAAATACAAACTGTTTTTATTAATAAAATAGGTTTGTACGCCTTGCACCTCATCAGACACAGTGTTATTGCAGGACGCATCCGTTTTTTTTCAACTGATGCTAACCAGGATGAAAAAAGCTACAAAATGTAATTTATTTGTTTATTAAAAGAGCTCCTATAGTCGGTGTGCGCACTAATACATCTTGGTGTCCTTCACTAGTTCTGTTGTGCCAGTTAATGTATAGAAAATATGATGTGACAGTACACGGCCTTTCTAAATAGGAAAAAGCCAACCCTGTGTGATATAAATTCTTTAGTAGGTATTCTGCATACTGAGGATCTTTTAAACATAAAGTTATTCCCTGTGACACACTGGCCTACACATTTCAGAAATGCTTTGTCTGCAGGGCTGCAGTCTGGAGATCCTTGAGTTACGGGGAAATTCGTTTTCCGCGCCCGTTTCGACTTACGAGATGCTTCTCCGTGTTCACGAGGGCTGAGTCTCCCTAGCTGAGCAACACGACACGTTCAAAATTACATTCATTCTTTTACCAAAAGCTTTTCTCCACAACAAATCACAACAATTATCATTGAGTATTTAGATGATTCCTTTAACCAGGGTGACCTCAAGGGTGTAGGGTGTTGGACACAGCAGTGTAAACTGCGTACAGTCGTGTACATCAAAACAACGAAATGATGTTAATTTGCATTGTCTTCACTGGTTCTTGCATTTTACTCTTTTTTTCACATTAAAAGCTGAATTTCTACACGAATAAGGAGCATTGCGGGTTTGCATGTTTTCTTCATGAGCATTTATTAAAAATACAACATGCGGCAACTACAGCAAAGCTGAGTGAGAGCAGGTAGAAAGATGTACAGCATTATAAGGTAATTGATGAAGGGAAAGATTGTGGCCAGATTGTGTTGTAATTCGGTAACTAATGTTCGCTATTAAAGTAATTGAGACCACTGTAATTCTGGTAATATTTTTTGCATAAATGTGTGGTAATTTTGGCCTCACAATTGCGTAAAAACCTTTATCATTAAAACTAATGCCAATTATGAAGGTTTTTCAGGAGCATATTAACTACACAAGGTGAAGAGAGACTTTTTTCTGATTAGATTCCTAAACATGCAAAGGTGTAACCAGCTACAGATCTGCTCATTTTAAGACCTTCTGTGATTTATATAATACATAAAAAGAAATGGGTACTCAGGGACCCAACAGGGAGCAGGTAACCAGTGCAGTCTGACACCAATATCTTGAAATGGAGTTGTCAATCACTTGCTTTTGCTCTTTATAATGAGTAAATATAAGGAAGGTATAGCAGCCGAAGTTCTCACAAAACCATCACGGTCTCAAAACAGAACCATGCCAGCTACAAATATCCACTGTGAGTGATTGTCACAGCACTGGAATGTGCCATCGAGCAAAGTCTGAAGTCTTGGTTATTTCCTCATAGGAAGCAGGAAGCACAGCAGATCTGCAGGAGTCAGATGTGACCGATATGAGCGACGGACTTCACGCGCCTAGATTCCGCACGAAGGACCAGCACCAGCAACGTTACCTCTAAATGCAGGACATCCACTGTCAAACCGCTCCGCTTCAGAGACAGACCCACACTAAAGACAGTCGTAACACATCAACATCACACCCAAGGAGTGAAAATGTTTTAACGTCAAGCGGCTGTTCCAGAACTAAGCTTTTGGAAAGCGTGACAGGTGTAGAACAGGGCGCACATGTCCCCTGTTAATGGTGGGATTTTATGTGAATTACTTTGATATCGATAAACACGATTTGCCAATACAGCTTTTCATTTCAATTCAACCAACCCTGGGTTAGCAAATGATGGATTGTACAGCACATCAAAAGCACAGAAGTCGACCAAAGCTCTTAATATGAGATTCATAGTTTAGATGTCATACAGACATTTAGATTTTGGGCTACTAAGTAGTAAATGATACTGTGATGTTTGGTTCTCATGAAATCTGTTGCTGGGAATCTCTCTGTAACCCAATATGCAGCATGAACAGGAGCTCAGATGCCAACAGAGATCTGAGCCACCACAGGAACCCAGAAACACTGAAATTCAGACGGTGGGTCTGACTTTGTCGAAATGTGGTATTTCTTGGTGTAAAAGGTTTGTCAGGGCGTACAGCGTGTTCCCGGCAAGCACGCGCCGCCTCGTGCTCTCCAAGCGTCGGCTTATGGCTTGTGAGCAAAATCTGTGTCAGTAGGGCTATATGGTTGCAGGATGGTGCTAAAGGGATTGAACGTGAGCTCCATAGAGAGAGAGGATCTGTCAGCATGCACTGGGTGTCAGAGGAAGGGTACTGCCGGGTGTCAGGTCCAGCCTCCCACCCCACCCCCCAGGGATCCATGAGTGCAGATGGGCCAATGCGCTTTGCTCACCAATCTCAGGGTGGTGCCTCCCCTCAACAGGCACACTGACGGTCCTGCGCAGCAGCTTGTTCCTGTGCGGCTCCGAGCGACGCTCTCGCATCAACAAGGGGTGAACCTGTGAGAGAGAGAGAGAGAGAGAGAGAGAGAGAGAGAGAGAGAGAGAGAGAGAGAGAGAGAGAGAGAGAAGGGGGGGGTCAGCCTCAGCTGTAGACCAGCTGCTGTCCTGCAGGGGCGTCCAGCATACCTGCTGGTTGTTTATCAGGCACGTAGTGCTCCACCTGAGCACTTCATCATTCAACTGAGCCAGTTATTAACATAGAAGAGTGTTTGTTTTAAGACCACGTGGAACATGCCTCATTTGCAGGGCTTGATATGGTCGGTTGTGTGGTGCAGCAAGAACACATATGTCATACCTGCAAATCTGCAGCCCTGTACTTAAAAGCACATTAGCAGAGGTAAATAGCTGCTCTTTTATAAACGTATAATGGTTTTTGCATCAGATGCTCTGAAGCATTGAGTATTAATAAGCAGAATACAAGACGTTAGCAACACCTTGGTCTTTGGAGTGGGAAATATAAACCAGAACCATGACTCCTCGCTGAACCAAATCACACCCAAGCAAGAGCTTAAAGTGTGCAGAAAGACTCAGTTAAAGGTTCTGAAAAAAAAAAAATTCAAACGACCTTCAGTAAAGTTGCATTAAATTCATGTTCTACACTATTCATTATTCCAACCCCACGCAGTTGCTCATCCCTCTGTACCGTGTCCTTTCGCTGTTGACAAAACAGAGGTCAAGGGGAACTGTCTCGGTTGAATTTTTATTTTGCACAGTTGCCAGGAAGCTAAAGGTAGGTTTGCTGCAGGGGCCAGGGTGCATTGGCCCTAATAAAGCTCTTCACAGGTACCCCAGGCACCTGAACTGTGTGCATGTGCTGGATGGCTCTGTAGTGGAGGGAGAGCCGTGGCACCTCAGGACCCAATTTACAAAAAAAAAATACAGTGGTTTTGCATCCCACAACTGTGCAATTGACATGCACACGGTTTCCTTCTGCACAAATTTAACACACAGCTACCATAAAGACGGTCCATATGGGCCCTTTAACGTGACCATCAACAATGTTTCAGCCTAAAAACCATCTTGTTTTGAAGACTAATATAAAAAGTTCATCAGAGCAGATTCTAGGTAGTACACACTGTCCTTTGAGCCACAGTATATAACTTGGATCTCATTTACGTCCAAGCTGTACAAAATCAACAAGTTTACTTGTAAGTTCCTACAAGTTCACTGCTCAAATTAAGCGTTTAATTTGTTCTGTTAATTACGTAGAATAGGTATGTAAACCTGTCACACCTGCTTCGCGTCTCGGTGAGGGGTGAACATGCCTCTTCCGGGGTTTTTCTTCAACTGCCAGTAAGTTGTAACAAATCTCTGCCTGCCGAAGGTGTTTATTAAAGTGCCAAAAACAAGTAAGGAAAAAGAAGAGACACACTATATACACTAAAGGTTTACTCCATACTTGACATGTATAACCTACAAACTCCAATAGGAGGATCACAGAAAGAGCAAATGAGCCCTTTAAACAGCCTGCCTTCTGCCTTTAAGAAGGCACTGAACCACTTTACACAGTAAGAGGGGTCACAATAATACACATTTGCACCCAATAAACACTGACCTTAGCATAACATATAAATTAAACAGCAGGATATTTCACTAGGTTTTCACTAGGTTTATGTATGAATATCATTTGCCCTCGCCCTTATTGTAAAATGCAGGGATTAACCCAAGTTACTGACAAACAAACCCAACAGTGAGTTTCCCACCAACCCTCCACTGAGCAGGTGCACCATACAGACAGGCAGGATATAAGGCGAAAAAAAAAATCTGAGTTTCAAAAAGCAGGAATGAAATTCGTGGAATGAAATTCAGGAAGTCAGAATTCAAAGGTGTCCAGGGAACCTTGGAAGGGCAAACAAGCCTGGATGTAACCATGTAAACCAACCTCCTGGCCCTGGGGTGGGCTGGAACTGTGGCACTGGCACTTCCCATAATCCCTTGGTGCACTTTTCTGCCCCCCATTGACCAGACTCTCCCAGCAAAAGACTGTAAATGTAGTACTTGGACATTATTCATAACAGCCTCACAGCTACATTTCATTACCCAGGATGGCCTAAGTTACCCTGCAAGTCACCTCATGCTGCTTCCTGCTGTTTATTTGAAATATGTGTTCTGTTTATTAAAGAATCATATATTGTGAACATCAGCAATATCTCCTAGTATCTTTTATTCACTGCAGATATTCTAAATTTAATATTTAATAGTTTGCTGATATTGAGCGGCATGCAGCCAACATGCCAATAAGGGAAGAAGCAGCACTTATCCCCCCCACATGAAGCACTGAGCAGCCCTGAGATCGGCAGGCTGCTGTGGGGGATCCCTGGTGCTGCCTCCTGTCCTAATAAATGCTGTATTGCAGAAACCATGCTGGTGTCTTCATTCCCCCATAAACATCCATCGCTGCAATATGTTTTTACTACTTCTAGGGAGAAATGCTGTTATTTCAGACATTCATCTGGCACATTATAATACAGCAGCTCTCATACTGTCACAAACCAATGCGTCACAGAAGAATCATCCAAAAGTTTTCATTCTCCAACACAGAAACAAGTTGGTGTACAACTAGTTATCTAGCAATATTTAGGAAATAAACAGTGATGCATGCTTGTTATATAATTTTGTTTCTCCACCTAATGGTTACACAGAACAAGATAAAATCAATTCATAAATAAAATGTATGTTAGTAAAATAAACTGAGTTTCATTCTGGACAAGGACAGGTATCCGTCAGAGGATCTGACTATTAAAGAATATTAGTGTTTGGGTGTTTATTTTTATAAATACCACATACTCTTCCCATGAAATAAAGTGCAGGTGAATTCTGGTGAATTAAGTCTTTATTTTGAAGCCTCATTTGTATTACAGTATTACCCCCTGCAATGTAATGAGGCCCAAAAAAATTTGAGTTACACATCACAAATTTATTGTTATTAAATTATTATTTATTTATTCTGCATTTTACACACTGACTTTCCAAATTTGGAATTTCCACTGGACTTTTAAATCCAGATTGTGACACCATATACCTCCTCACTTCACCCTGCCCCTCTCTAATGTATAAATATACTCACTTATTTATTTACTTATCTATCAACTCTGGTTACTCCGTGTGTGTGTGTGTGTGTGTGTGTGTATTGCGTGCTGCTGCAGCTGGCAAAGTTCCCCTCTGCACTTAAATTTCATTCATTCATTCACTGCAGACCAGACAATAGTGTTAGAAACATTTCCACTGTAAGCTGTGATGAAATTACGACGTGGCCCCAGTAAACCATTATTATACTCTAAAAATTCTTTGTGAGCCAAAATAAACAAGAACACAATTCACAGACTACATTTTCGCCCAGTCAGTGGGTCCTTTTCCTCCAAGCAATTATCCAGCAAGATGTTCAATTTCATTGCATCTTTTATTGATGACAGTTTCTGCACAAAGTGTATAAATCACGCGCCCCGCTACTTTAAAAATAAATCAAACATTGTTTATTAATGGTCGACTAATTAATCATCACATATCTGTGAGTCACCGGTTTAACTCGGCGAAAGCATATCCTTCCATTTGTTATCCGACCACACACTTGGGGGGGGGGGGGG
>UFQX01000711.1:154745-165594 GCA_900497675.1 Arapaima gigas | reverse complement strand
GGGAGAGGGGGGGGGGGGGGGGGCAGAAGGAGGCCGGGGAAAAAACAGGGGAGAGATGGACAGAGTGAGGAGAGTGAGGAGTGGACTAGGAGGAGGGCAGGGAGGGAGTGACAGAGTTGGGGGAGATGTGGCACAGGGAGGGGGGCCGAGAAGGAAGGGAAGACTGAGGGTGCACAGAATACAGAAACACGAATGGGGGAGAGCAGGGAGCATCGGACAGAGGTGAAGAACGAAGAACACAGAGAGGGAGGGCGAGAGCGAGAGAAAAATGGAGTGATGGAATGAAAGAGAGACATGTAGAGGAAAGGAGGACACTTTTTTGGAAAAAAAAGAACCCACATCTCGTTCCCATAGCAACCCAACCACCCATGAAATACTGACTAGTTCCTCCCTGTTTCTCTTCCGTTCCTCTCTCTATAAATATATCAAATTAAAATTATTTTTAAACATTAAAACTGAGTTTAAATGTCTTTCACTTACATTTAAAACTAGGGTTCGACAGTGCTGAAAAGTTGTAAAGCTGACAAACAGATGGATTTTACTTTAAACTGGTGTAGAAAAAGTTAGTTTAGTAAAGCAGTTGAGTATGGTAAGAATTCGAGCTCAATAGAAAAACACAAACTAAAATGACTGGGAACTAATTCACAGTATGCTGTGTGTGTGTGTGTGTGTGTGTGTGTGTGTGTGTGTGAGATGAATGCAAAGAACTGGATGTGAATTGGATTATTTCAACAGTGCAAATTTCCAGCATTTATTTTAGAAATCGAATTCGGGAACAACTTTCTCTCCAACTTAGTGTCAGCCATCTCCACATCTCCCTGTTCATCTGTTCCTCTCCCTCTGTCTCTCTCTCCTGTACCCATCTGTTTCTCAGCCTTCCTCACTCCCACCTTCCCCTGTCTCTATCTACCTCCTTCTCCTTCCCTCTCCTTCCTTCTGTCTTTGCGCATCCCTTCGGGTTCTGTTTGCCAGGCCAAAAATTTTTTTGTTTTTTTTTTTCCCACTGCCAAACTCAACGGTCACGTTTGAGATTGAAACTCTTTCTGCCCACATTTCATGCTGGTCTGTTGCCCTGCTGCTGTAACCATGAGTGGAGTGGAGTGCATGAAAAAGAAATATCGCAGGGAGCGCAGGGAAGGGGGGGGGGTGAAGTGTGATTCAACAGCGAAGTGTGCGTGTGCGTGTGCGTGTGCGTGTGCGTGTGCATATGCATGTTAGGATGTATGAATGTATGTGCGGGCACATATATCCTGTGTTACAAAACCAAGCAGCTACAGCCTCAGGCTGAGAACACTGGACATGCTGGTCCCTCCTGAATATATTACATCATAACCTACAAATGGACCGATAATATCCATCCTAATGGCTTCTCCTATCCATCTGACTTGCAATTTTCTACAAATTACGCCCCGATTAAATTTTCCCATTTAAACCGAATCCCGTTGTCCTCCCAGTTTGTCAGCAGATGACAGGTTAACGCTGGCAAGCGCGTCATCTTGACGGTGACATAAGAGGATACAGGGATTCGCTGCATGAATAAAGTGAGGAAACTCTGTGAAATACAAAAGGATGCGCAAGAATCTAATTACCTGCTTCAAGTTTCGCCACGGCCTCCGTGGCCCTTTAAATGCAAACATTTATTTTTTGGAAGCAAGCTGCAGAATGTGAGAACTTTGCTAAGTGTGTGTTTGTGCAGACGCACGTGTGCATGCACGCCATCCTCTGGGTGTGTGTTCTAGCTAGAGACGGCAGATCGGGCCTCAGTCCTGAGAGATGGAGAATAATTATAGTCATCTGTCCTCAATCCAGAGATAGACTAAGAACTGTGTCATTGAATCATTACCCACAGGGCACTTAAACACACCTTTCCGCCCACTACCTGTGTAAAATACTGCCAAAACCAGCTTTAAAAAGGGAAGAATTGTTCTCTTCAGTGAGAAGAAGCATCACACTAACCCTAACCCTATGTATAGGAGAGATAGTGCCAGTGGTGCTTTATTTGGATCCTTCACCACATGGGCGTCACTACCGGTCAGGTGTGGGAAACACACCTCATACACACATCCTGGTGGAGAAATAAGGCTTATAAACATCCACCAGCACCCCCCTGGGTTTCCCCAGGTGTTGTGCAAATTGTCCACTATTTTTCACCTGCATCTGCATCACCATCAGTCAGGTAAGGGAGAAGTAACAGAAAGTCCAAAATAGTTTAATGAAATGTAGACATTTCGCGTTTCACCCGACAAATCTTGACTGTAAGGGGGCTGAAAGTGACCTAAACCGATCTATAAAAAAAAACAGAAAATAATTTGCAGGTCTTTACTTGAAAGAAAAGAAAGAAATCAACCAAACAATAACAAGTCAATAATAAACAGATGTTTACATGTAGGCTTCCGTCATGTGTATCAGATACATTACAAATTAGATGAAACTAGTTTCCAGCTGAGTGGCATTTTAGCATAATAAGGAAAGTATTTTTTGTTACTTCTGTCAAACTACATGCAGGTATAAGATCATCCAACTTTTCCCTGTGGACAAACAGCAGGTACACCTGTCCTCCTTCACTTCCTGTTTGGCATTTAGGAATATTAAGAACTTAAATAAGTATTAAATAAGTAAAATAAGTATCGAACACTAACAGGGTAGCCGGTGACGCTTCGGTTAACCTGCAGTGAATTCGAAGTGCAACAGTGGTCACTTTTACGCTCGGCCCGGTGAACGGCACGTGAACGAAAACACGAAAGCAGAAACCCATTACCCCCGTGAGCCTGTGAATGGCAACTGCTGAATGGCGGGGTGCAAGCAGTCCCCTTAGATGGGGTTTGTTGCACTCATGGGTCTCCACACACATCCCCGCACGTCACACACCGCTGGATCAAGACCAAACCCTGGGTTCTAAAGCACAACTTTATATAAAACTACAGCCACGCTTCAGAGGCCTGAACCCTCCGGAAGGGACGCGTGTCGAAAAAAGAGAGACCTCATCCTCCGCAGTGAAAAAAGCGGAGTGCTTTTTATGTCTTTTACGCAACACAAATTATGAAAACCACATTTAAAGGTTAGGGTCATTGAGTCATCCGTGCCTGAGCCGAAATATAATTCCAATAATTATTATTTTGCAAAATAGGCGGCTTTAACATTACCCCTCTAACACACAGGTGGGGTCAGAAACGGCCCAGGTCGCGCATTAGTGCACTTCATGGGTTCCAGAGTTAATAGAAAGAACAGAACCTGAATCAACTTATTATTCTGCATTTACTTTCTGATCGTCACAAGTTCAAATTCCATCCCGGCTCATTCTGCCTCTAACAGCAATGGAGGCTCTACTGCTGTCGCCATTTTCGTATTTCTAGTGCACAACTTGACTGCTTTGCTGAATCTCATAATGCGCCCAACTAATATAGCCATGTGTTCATTGGCTTCTGTAACAGATTATCCAGAGAGGGCTGTAAAAAGTATGACAGCTGTCCAAGAAAAGCTCGCCTGCTGCTGCTGGAGTTGCCGTGATCTCAGCGCTGGAAGTGAGGCGGTAAAAACCCTACAGGGCTGGTTATCTACCTTTGGAGCCGGCGTCCGAGAATGGAAGCACTGATAAGGCACCGCGCCGCGTGTCCTGCTTGAAGTACTAGTGGACTTTCCAGCAAACTCGCCCGCCGAAGGACGCGCCGTGTTTGCGGGCTGAATGGTTCACGGCGAGAAACCACTGCTCCCGGAAGACGGCGAGAAGGAGACTAGGGGAGAAAGACCCGAAGCTGCACGGTGATTCCTGCGATCTGTGCAGCAGCTGGAACTAGGCGGCATTTTATATTTGCTATCCATAGAATAAATTGTTTAAATTGAATAAAGTTTATTCTCTACTATTTAAGGTATAACATCGACTTTATAGTTTGCTGCACATTTTTCTGTTTCAATTTATGCTATATACTGTATTAATGACCTTATAGTGCTGTTTCCTTAAGATTCAACAGCACATCTAGAATGACTGCTGTACATGAGTCTGCAAAACATACAAATCCTAAATCCAGGGAGTTTCACACACCAGACTAGACTGATCAGACTGTGTGAATTATGCGACTCTGGATAAAGTAAGGCTTTTGGTGAGGCCTTCCCATATTTCCCCATTGTGTACATCTCGCCATAAAAGTCGCGTCCTGACGATCTCGGCTTATTTATGTTTGAAAGGGAGAAGAATGCACTCGGTCCAGATAAATCACAAGAGGCCCGGCATCACTTTACCCATCCTCGATCAGCGCCGCTAACCTACATTTTGATTTCACGAGTGCCAAGCACCTCCCGCTTCCCGCGCTGCTGGGGCTAATGTCATCATCATCCATCAGAGCAGCAGCGCAAATCCCACCCCACTGCCTCTGTGGCTCACATAGAGGCACCATGAAAAAGATGCAGACGTTGAGTTCCTCAGCACTTTAGAGATGGGCCGTGAGTTGGTGGTGAACTAGGCTGCTAAAAATCAACTTTTGCAGAGCCTTCATACGACAGATTATGTTTTCAATAGGGCATTTCTTGCCCACTTCATTTCATAAGACACGGCAAATACATAGCAAGACGCCGGTTAGCATTCAGGATTTTCCCAGCAAGTGGAGTGCTAACCAGTACACCGGTTAGGGGGATCATTTTAACATCATATCTTACTAGATAGGTTCCACAGAAATGGAACTCATCCCAGTGACAAACAAGAAGGAAACGCGTATGAAATCCTGCACCCATAAGTTGTGTACAGCGAACCCCAGATCTGAGATTAGGGGGCAGTACGTGGAAAAAACCTCCAGACCATTTGGACCAGAGAGGTGAGCGATTAAGAATTATTAGAACCTTAACAAAAAGGTAGACATGCAAAGCTGAATGCACTATACACATGGGCACCACAATGTTACATCAGGACCACTACAGTGAAACAGCGCTAAGTGGGGGAGCGTTAGGCAGGGTATTACTGCATATCTTTGGTATCTTGTGGTAGGGACTCAGACAGAAGACCTTCCCCAAAACTGAAGTAAAGCATCAAAAAGCACATTTTCAGGCCTATAATTATTCATGAAATTATATTCATCTACCATTTTCTGTAATGTTCACTGAGAGTTTGGATATGGACCCACTGTGCTGACACAACTCCAGAAATCTCCGTGGTTGAGTATACTATCGCATGGTTACATAACTAAGGGGTCACTCTTCACTTTCATTTATCATTATTTCAGCTTATTCATTACATAGACGGTCTCGTCCAGAATGACATAACAGGCAAACTCGGGGTAATGGCCGCTCATTACGGCAGGCAGCACTGGGAAAAAAGTAGCTGGACGCTTATTCGTCTTGACCAGCAATCCTGATGACTTCCAACTGAATCAAAAGGAGGAGATCGAGAGCCTTCCCAACCCCCAGTAGAAGTGTCTAGCAATGCGTGGGCACTCCACACTTCTTTATATATGTGCCCACATGTTTGTCCATCTGGTTTATGGTTTGGATCCCTGCACGATATGGGACGCATCTTTTTTTGGGCAAGGCGGGTTTCCACATGCATTTCTTCAGATGTGAAGATTTCTGAAAAGCTCAGAAAAAGGCTAATATTCAAACTTTCTAAGGCTGGGTTGCAGGAGCTGGATTGGACCAGTTCCTCAGCGCTAGACAACTGGCTACGTAATCTGCAATCCAGGGCTTAAGGCATAGCTATGTGATGTCAGCACCACAACGCATACATCACCACCACTGCAAACAAAGCTCCAGATAACAGCCACATGAATCCATCTGGCTTCCAACGAATGCAAAATAACAATAGTTGCCTAACCTGGTCCAGGCGAGTCAGTGTAAAGGAACACATTTTAATCTGCCCCTCAATAATACTTTAAAAAAGCCATTATTGAGCCAAGGAAAAACAGAAATCAGAAGAGACTGCAGCCTTTGGGGAAAGTGCTTTATAACCTTCAAATTACCTCAGATTTATCTCTTCTGTGACCTTAAAGTAAGCTTATTTGTCTATATTCGCTGGCCAATTTATTATGTACACCAGGCCAGTGGTGGGGGTGTAATGGTGTGGGGAACGTGGTCTTTGCACACATTAGTGTTGTTTGAATATCGCAAAGTACCAAAGCATCATCTGTTCATGGTCAGTCTAGCCTCTGTCTAACAAATGTTATAGGCAGAATAATGCGGTATGTCACAAAGGACACGTAATCTCAGGATGGATCGGAAAACATCACAACGCTTTTATTTTATTCCAGTGGCCTCACAGTCCCCGCCTTTCAAGCCAGTAGAGCATCTTTAGGATGAGGTGGAACTCATCATGAACGTACTGCAAGAAATCTACAATAACTTTTCAAACCTGTCAAGCCAACTTGAGCTAAAAACCCTGTGGAATGTGTCACCTTGTCACTGAATCCATGCTGCTCTGGAGGCAAAAGAAGACCCAACCGGGTACCTCACGTGTGTCCTTAATGAAGTGGCTGGTGAGTATATTTCAGCTCTTCTAAACAGTCGTCACGAGCCGTTGGAAATGCCGCACACCGGCAGCGTCATTCTGTTGAACACCATCTTAAAATTCAGCCGTACTGGTACGTATATCCGATCTGTCACGCAAAGGCGGTGAATGGGAAGCGAGCGCAGCATGGATGTAATTGCACGTGGCAGGAAACAAGACTATTAATGTGACTTTCCTTAACCTCATAATGCACCGCAATTCACAGATTATCACTTAATCTCAAGTCATTATGTGCTGTGACTGCAGTTATAACATGCAAATGCGTTTCCACGTCGGGAAGGCAGGAGACCGTTGCCGAGAATCGCAACGACTCCCGCATCTTTTCAGCTGAGCCCTTCTGTGGGTCGAGCCAGAGTCCCGGGGGTTAGTGGGATATATCTGTTACAGTATCAGCTGGTTCTTTCTGTATTTACAGGCTTTTATAAGCAGCGCCGCAGCACCCTGATAAACCAGTCAAAATTGAATGAGGAGGAAGGACTTTGATGTGAAACCCAACAAATAACATTTGAATGATCAGTGGAAATGAGTTTTGCTGGTGAGGAGAACATTTCAGAGTGGCACTACTGGTCCCCCAGACCTTTAAGAAGAAGCAGAGTAAAGGGCCGCGCTCTAAAATGTCAGGGTTTGTCGGATTTATTGTTTGTTTCACGTCCATCTGGGTTATTAATTTGAGGCATAAACAATGAGCACCATCAGGCACTTCGTGTTGTCATCGTGACCACGAATCTGAAGAGGGTCAATCGGATCCAGCTTCTGTAGATGTGCCCACTGCCGAGAAGGTGGCCTATGTAAAAACAGGGTAAACGTCGCAAACACCGACACCTGCTGGACTGAGGCGACTCCCAGAAAGTTCTAAAACATCCCAGTACAAAGTGTGCATGACAGCACCATGATTCCATGATTGATTTACTGACACACCACATGACCAGAAAGCACATTTTAATTATAAGTTTACATGCTACACTTCTTTCCCCGGCCTGCGACGGGTAATAAAGTCGCAAATGCCGCTGTTTGCTCCCGGCGACGCTACGGTGATTTAAAAGCACCCATTTCCAGACCATAATAATGTGAACTGCAGCACAAGCAAATACTGTAATTCAGCGATGAGAAATGGAGCGAAATCGAGCCCCGAGTTCAGCACACAGTTGGCAATAAATCTGTTACTCAGGGTTTGCATCGCCGCCTGTTCCTGAATGAAACTCCACATCCCGGACAGTGTGATGCAGCTAAACGTGTTTGCAAGTTTGTCGGAATATTTGTATGAGGACAGTTTTTGAAGCGGCAAAAATATTTCGTGATCCGACTCTGACTTTTACACTTAATAAGCATGTAATTTCACACATTACATAATAATAATACTACCTCTCAAAGCCCAAAAACCTGCCCTCATCATCTCCTGCACTTATCATTTTCTCTATGATTTTTATTATGGAAGCAAAAATAACACCTGCTGTGTTCAAGAATATACCTGTGATGTTTGCACTGTCCTTGTATCTCTATCTGAAGCACTATAAATAAGTTAGAAACTCGCAAACTTGTGCACACGTTCTGACTACAGCAAATAAAATATAAAAGGTGCAGTTGTGTAGACAGCATATTTATTAAGTTATATGTTTCTTTAATGCCCCAGCGTCCCACCGAGGGGCAGGCGATGGGCAGATACTGGTACAAATGAAGTCTTATGTTCCTCCTTTTCTGTCTGGCATTTCACTTCTTTAGTTGCTAAAACGACAACCCTAAGTGGGGAAAAAAATTCGATAAACGCGTACTAGTTGGTTAGTTGATGCAAATGCAACACAACGGCAGCTACAAAATAAAGTGTGCGACAAATATCAGCCCACAGGTAGATATGTGAAGGTGTTCTGGAGGCGCTTTGTGGGAATGCGAGGTGCAGCGTACAAGACAGACGGCTATCGGTCTGATACTCCATCGCGGAAATTGGATATGTTTCCGCCAAGATGCTTTGATGTTGTTATATAAGGGGTGACACTGTGGAAAATCACGTTCATTAAAACATAGCACTTCAGTATAATAACCATCGTAATGATTCCTGGCCTGTACACCCATCGTGAACCCAGGTGCTAACTGTACAGGTTTCCGAAATGTAATATACATTTTCAACAAATGTGGCGAAGCCAAGGAGCTGAATCACACGCTGTTGAGATGTAGTAACTTCTGCTCTTCCAGAAACAGTGAGTTTTGAGCAGGACCTCAGCAAAGCCTCTCCAGGAGGACTAAGTGTGTAAAACACGTAGGAAGACTTCATCAGCCTGACTGTTTCGCAAACCATCCGGAGAACCAGAGAGCCGTGACATCAGGACCATGTCATAGAGTCTGATTTTCCTTGGCTCTTGCTCTGGTCCAGGCCTCACGCTGCCCTTTCTGGGACATCTTCCTGCCCCAGGCTGTCCGTGCTGTCCAAGCCCTCGGGGTAACTTCAGACCCCTCAGCTCAGCCTCGGCCTCCACCACCAGTTCACCCTCACCTGGTCTCACTGGTGAACGGTAACAGTCATGTTACAGTTGTAAGGAAATAACAACCCCTGAGGGCCTGTGTCTTGACAATCTTGAGTAAGTGCTGGACCCTCAGAGTGTTGTATCATGGTACTCTTTTAAGTTACTATATCATGGCCTTGAGTCTTTCAGCAGTACTAGTAGTTGCCATTTGTTTTGTGCTTCATCAGCATATTTATGGCACAAATTTACAGTCTATTATCTATTAATGCCTTAGTTTGTGGTTCTATCATTGACCTAAATTTATGGACAAAGGCCCCCGAGGCGGCATCCAAGATCGCTCAGCAACCCTGTTGTCAATGTCACTCCCCTCTGGCGTTATTCATGAACCTTCAGGATTCGGCGGTGAATACGCCAAGCGACATGCAAATGCATGCAAATGAAGGAGAGCAGAACTGTGATTGACTTGATGAGAGGTGTGTGATGTTTTTGATTTTTAATCGAGAAATATGGTCTACAAAGAGGAGGGATTCTGTCAACTGCGCCATATCTGGGAAAAAATTAAGATTATGAACGTGTTTCCTTTACCGCTACATGCCGTGTTTTACGTTTATATTTTTTTGCTTGGCAGATTCCTCCATGCAAACAGATGTACGACTTAGTTTTTATACTCAGCTACTTTCAATTATTAAGCAACTTACAGTAAGAAATCAGATTAAGTACCTTCATCAAGGCAACTACAACAGGAATGGGACTTGAACACAAGACCTTCCAAAGGCAAGGGGGCATCGGGAACCACCTGCTGGCCCGCATACTATCCCCATATCGCCTCATAACAACCAAATTCATAATTATTTGGTACGCATAATAGCAGAGCAAAGGCAGAGCTTCAAAAGCAATAATAAAAACAATATTCGGGGTTTTGCTGTACGGCTACTATACAACCTGCCCCAGTTTAACAGGCTTCAGTGAAACCAAGTGTTTTAGTATTGCTGCTTTCCATAAAATAAATTTGTTCTAAAGTAGAAACGGTCCGGCTACACCTCACACATGGGAAGACTGATTTCCAAAGAAAAAATTACATTTGAAATCATATATAACAAAGGGCTCATATGTACTCATATGTTTTTCCCATGTAGTCATTTTCAGAAGTCCAGGGTTGCACCGGGAAAAGGATTGTTGCAGGGGCAAATATAAAAATATGGGAAAATACTAACAATTATTATGGGAAATTTTAAACTAGGGATTTTTTTTATTTAGGATCCAATAAATTCTTCATCTGAAGTCTCAACTAGCCAGCAGTTAGCTGTACCACTGTCAGGCTTTAAGAATATTTGAGGAATTCATTTAAAATACAATTTACATCTCCCATCGCAAGTATGGATGTAAGCAGATGTGTAGATACCTCAACAAAGTGTTCTGATATTTTTACCAACTAACACATTTTTAATTTTTGCTTTTCCAGTAACACATATTTTATGTACTGTGTGACCAGGTCAAGGCACAACAACAGTTTTTTATGAACAGTTTTTCACACAAGGGGAAAGTCTAACCTTATATCCCACCCGGTGAAGTGAGTCAAAAAGTACATGAGTTGGAATTTAGCCACAGTCTAAACGTTCCTCGTAGCTGTTAAACTAAGAGCTCCATCTTTTTTCTCACCCATCGCCTTGGCCCTTCTTTCTGTTGTTATTTTAAGAGTTTGCGTAACGGAACTGCAACGTGAAGAAATTGTACAGCGCAGTGTGTGGTTGGTGTGTGATGTGTCTTCAAATTTTCATGCCTTAAATGTACAAAACCCTGTCTAACCCTCTGCTATTTTTTCCACTTTTTTATTATTTATTATTAATGCTATTACTGATATGCTTGAGTACCACACACGTACACCTGGGAGATAAACTCACTGGTC
>UFQX01000711.1:139745-149745 GCA_900497675.1 Arapaima gigas | reverse complement strand
AAACAAAACAGATATAAATGCTTGAGAGATTAAAGCAATCATTGCTATATTTTTCCATTAATATTCAGAAGGCAAGATAGAGGGGCACCACTGGAGAAAGAACTCACTCAGAAGTGATGTGAAGAATTATTGAGACAAGACAGTCATAGTAAACAGGAGGAAATGTACATGACGGGGAGGTGAAACAGTTACTTTGTCAGCGTGATGTCTCCTCATGGCTTTTTTTGGTCATGCAACATCACCTGGTTCCCCAGCTCCTGCTTTGCATCTGAGGTCCCCGCATTTATATTCATATTCTTCTCCTTGCCAAAGTCCTCTTGCCTGTCCTCTCAGTCCCAGGGTGCTAAGCTGTGCTGTACGCGGTCCGACACGCCATCCTCAGCGCCGTCCCTCGCCTTCAGTACACACTCACGTTGCCCCACTCCACCAGATACTGTACCTTCCCATCTGGCGTTATTCGTCTTGCCAAAATCCGGACGGCTTCCCCACCTCCCCACCCCCGCTCAGGCGTTGACCCCTCCCCTGCGACCCCCGCAGAGCAGGATGTGACATCACGTAGGAGGAGCGAGGGGTACGGGTCTGGTTTCTGGCCAGGCTGGTGGGTAGGCGCCCGGGAGGAGGGGAGGCAGGGTGGTGGGAGGCTGCAGGGGTCCTCCACACTGTGGAAGGGAGGAAAAGAGATTTGGGCTTTGAAGACCTGTATTAATAACAATAATTAATTCAGTAACCATGCATCTGGACTGATAATTAAACAATTTTGACATGACATTCTAGATAGAACAAATTTTAAAAAAAAGGTTCCGAATGGCATTTTAAAACCCATAGTCCATGGACACTCATTTGTTAACTGGTAATTCATAACTGTAAAGGTCACATTTAATGATACTTGCTTGTTTTTAATGTAACACTATGAATATTCTTCTTATTATTATTATTATATAGAATTACAGTTTATCATTATACTACTGTAGAATAAGAAACTTTCATAAAAGTGAGAGACTCATGTAACTCTCTTATGTGTGAAAGTTACCAGTTTATCCCCTTAACCATTTCACCACTTAAGATACCGGCCCCAGAAAAATAACACAATTACTTTTTAATTTGCATATTGCAGAAAAAGACAGAAATAGAAATACCAAAATATGCATGTTAAACTGAATCCTGAGATACTGATATATAAAATATACAGATAGATGTTAATTTTTTAATACACACCAAATAAAGCATACATAAAAGGAAGCCAAAAAAATTTATTTCAAATACAAAGTAGAAGCAACAGCTTCATAAAGTGGCTGCAAATACCGATCTTGCAAAATTACTGAAAGATATTTGAGACACTTTCAATAACAGTAGTCAAATCTAGGTTCTTCTTTTTGTCTTACACACAAGGTACAGCATGCAAGATGTAAAATATAAAAAAATGGCACATGCAGCACAGAATAGAAAGGCTACTTGTTTCACATATGAAGTATGATGTATTGATATGATTTCAAATCTAGGAGGTTTAATGCATGTTTGCAGAAAGAAATATTCAGTTATTTTTTATACTTTTTCAGTGACTACAACATACAGACCTGAAGTGATGCAGAGTTCTGGAGATGTTCTGTGCCCCGTTGTAAGACGGGTGATAGAGAGCAAACATTCGCTTAGGGGGAGATCTGTTGAGGACGGTGAGATTAAAGTCATTTTTAAACTGCAGAATATTTTATTAAAAGGGTGGAAGTATAAAATAAAGCTTCACATCATTTAAAAAAAATCTGATCATGTGTTCTGTAGTATCATAAAAGTGAGAACAGAAAACAGATGGAGTAATATCAACAGGAACAGCCAAACAAGGCACTAACCCAAAGTTCAGCTCATCCTCTGATTTCCTGGAGCTGTAGAGGCTGGTCCCACCTGCGTAACCATGGCAACAGGGCACCAGATCGATTGGATTGGCCGCCACACCTTGTGGGCGGGGCTACGGGCAGATTGGGTGGAGCTCTGTGAACACACTGACTTACACACCTTTGATGCACTGGACCACCAAAAATAAACTTCGCCACACCCTGTTGACCACTGCAGCCAGTAGGAGTATAACATGATAATTCAGCCACCATCACCTCACATGTGGTGAAATAAAATATTTATCCTGAATTATGAAGCTTGGAGTTAGTATTCGAGGCACATTGTATAACCAGTTCTATTTAAAGGTTCGACTTACACCTCGGATGTGCTTTGGTGATTCATACCTAAGCAGGCAGGCGATGCTTATTTATATTGTTTGCCTTTCCTTATGAGTGCATACTATTTCACACTTGAAACTGTATACTGCATAATCACCCCCCATTAGTTATATTCATAAATATCATAGTCATCCAGCAACTGCTGCAATTGGCAGATTCATATAATGTGCAAGAACTATGACGACATTGCGAGGACTAACATAAAGATGATGCAGAACCACATCGCTCATTATTCAGGGTCTATTTAGAATTATAAGAAGAGGTAAAATGTCAGACAGTTTGTCTCAGATTTGTCCATTTTAAGCCCCGCAAATTCATTTTATGCCTCTTGATGAGGCTTGTGACCTACAGAGGACGAGAAACGGCAAACTAATCTGACGGAAACAGCGTTAACGCAAAGAACTCAAACTTGTGTAAGAAGGGCTGCAGTGACTATGAGAGCATCTGTGACTGACTGACCGTGCGAGAGGAGAGAGACGTGCTGCTCTGAGGGTACAAGATGACAAAATGCAAAAATATAGCCTCAGTATGTGACAGCAATACAGAGGTAACCATAATACACAAATAGAAAATTCACTATTTAAACCTCACAGCAGGTACACATTTCTATTCAAATATAGGAGAGATAAGAAACGACTGTTTGTGGACAGCTGGCTTGATGAATGAATGAATTTGGATGGATGGATGGATGGATGGATGGAGGAGTTCATCTCCTCCCATCGATATTTGGACAGAAAAAATGTTGTTCTAATATAATGCTTCATACGAATACATCGTAAATAAACAGTGACAGCATCTCCCGTTACACAGCTTCAGGCGCAGTGCCTGCCCTGCTGCCATTATTTAGCTGAGCAGTATTTGTACCATGTCCTCCAAAGGCCGAACATCACATCTTCACACACGTGTCCTTACTTCCTACTGCAGAGCTGGTTTGTTCTATTAATACACAGAGGCGATTTGCAAGAGGCAAAAACCTCAAGGCCCTTTGTTGCCTTTGTTACGTGGGAGCGGATCTCATTTGCAGAGGTGCTGTCTAAGCAGCGTCGCACCATGTTATTTTTACACCCTGTCACGACTTAAACGGTGCTCTCTGCCTTTAAAATCTCTGCGGATGAACGATGCTGTGCTGTCAAAATGCCAGCACCACGTGACCAAACCGTAATCGACTGCAAAGTGAGCTTGGACCCATTCCCGGATTGTGAGCACCTCCATACCTGCTCCTCCCGTGTCTCTCATGTTGTGTGATGGAAGACGACGTGGAAACATTCAGCTCCGTATTCATTCGTAGTGTGAACCGTAAACCCCTGCACCATGCCATATTCAGAAAAGGATGTGTGTTGGTTATTAAATGCGTGTGGTATGAATGCACAGGTTGTCCTTCACTTATGGCGACTGTCCTATTAATACTGTTATTTTTATGCACCAGCGATCAGTCATAACATCTGACAACCATCAGCGGTCAGCAAGGCCAGTATTTGTTTTCCAGTATTTGGGAGCGACTGTGTTTTACGGAATAAAATCTTATTTTATTTACAGAACTTTTTTTGTGTCTACATCCAAGTTAATTTTATTCACAGCAAGTAAAAAAAATGTTGCGGTGGCGCAGAAAAAGCACATGAAAATAAATTTAGAAATGAAAGCGGAAATATCAGTGCACCATGAGAATATGAGTGCAGTGCTCTAGTACATTTATGCTTTTATTCTACATTAATATTTTTTTAAAATGAAAAATATTTGAAATTAATGGAGGAGTATAGCAAAGCCCAACAAATACAGGCTAGCTTTCTTGTCCATGTTTACGGTTTATATGTCCATACGGTTTATATAAAATAAATAAAAAGTATAAGGGGACCTGTGACTTGTGATGGAGTCAGTAGAAAGGAAGCCTGTCATAAGCTGAGGACCAACTGTACCTTTTAATGTTATACCTACAGCTAATAGAAGGAAGTGAAGAAAACGATAAGTTAACCATGGTTAACAGTTTGACGAAGCTGAGGACATCATTTCAGGTACTGGTGGCAGAAGCACTGACCTGTGTGTCGATGATGCGCCGCTTGGACTTGCGTGTCTCAGGCTCTGCTGCTTTCCTCTGACACGGCAAAGACACAGGACTGCACCAGAGCAGGGAAAACAAGCAAACAATGGAGACAACCCGAGCTGAAATTCAAATCAAACACTAAAATAAGCTGTACATGAATTATATAACTGAAATTTTATACAATCTCAAAAGCAAAAGCAATAAACTGTGATATTTATGCATGAACTGAGACCAACGTTCTCTTGGGCAGCAAGTGGACTAAAGTATAAAAGCTGTTTCAGATGAAGGTAGGAGGTTTGAAGTTGCACATTACTATCATTTTCTTTCTTCTCACCTTCTCCTGTGTGAAATGTTGATGGGAGGATCAGTGATCAGGGGTGACAGGTCAGAAGTCAAAGGTGGAGGAGCACGAACTTGTAGTCCAAACAGACACTTCTTCTTCTTTATCTCCTTACCAGACACGAACCTACACAACAGAACTGTACTGAAACTCAAGTGAAGACTCCCATTCTTGTAATAGTGGCCTCTAATCTTTTTTCTTTTCATTTAAATGTAAATATGGACAATGGATTTTGGGGTAATTTCACTTTAAGTAAAATACAGAAAGAATAAGTATTTCGATGTTAGCAGCAGATTATGTAGAAAACATGCATTTACCAAAAAAAAGGCACCTGGTAACTTTCTCTTTGAACCTCAAGGCCACAAACTTTTCACGAGTTTTGTTTCCTCTGATCATAACTGACCAGTACCATCATTAGCTCAACTTTCCCAACATCTAATTTCACCCTGATGTGTTTCTGCTCATTTCCACCCATCAGGGGTGAAAGTTTCACTGAACAACAGCGTGAATTGCAAAATGCTCTCAACTGCACTTTGGCTTTCATTACTGAAATGCATATTCAAAATGCATAAATGCATTATTCAAAGTATTCCACAGTGTCCCCTCCATCTTCTTACCTGTCTTTATGTGAGTTTAAAGCATTGAGGAGATTGTGACAGCGATCTTGTCTGGGTGTGTCTGACAGCTGAGCAGAGACACAAACACGCATGTATCTCGTATGAACTTTTCCATAATCGCAGCTACACTGGTATATAAATATTTATGTATCTTATACAAACTTTTCCACAGTCAAAACATTCCTACCTTTCCCAACAGCAAGGACTCCCAGTTTTCATTTGCGAAGGACAGAATTTCGTGGTCAAAATCAAAATACTTCCTCTTGCAACACAGGGAAAGATGATAAAGCACCAAATGGGCCAAATCTACCCTGCAATAGCAACAACACTGTAACAACAGTTTGGTAAACTTACAAAAGAGAGAAACAAGAGTAACAGTGGACTTAGCAGACTAAATCTCATCGCTCTTCTAAAACTGTCGATTTTCACAGCTGTGAAATCACAAAATAGTATGATGCTGACACCATACATCACACTCAATTTATGCTTAAATATTTCATTACGAAGCATAAAATAAGGGTTTTTTAAAACATTAAAGTTAAAAGCTATTATAACAAGTCATAATGAATAATGATACAAATAAGTGATAAATCTCACCAGCTCATTGGTAGTCTTTGTATAGTTTCTGGTCCGTTTGTACATGCCGAACACTGGAACTCGTAGAACCTAATATCAAGAGATATTTGTCGTCCTCAACACTGATGCCATTTACTAAAAGTTAAATGCATTATAATTTATATTTGAGGTGAAAAATAATAAAATTTTTTTGTTGTAATGTAATGGTCTTCATACTATATGCCCAAAACCGCGAGTCGTCACTAGTGTGGACACTGTCAACTTCTGATGAAAGAATCTGGTCTGAAACAAGCTGTAGTGATGCTGTACATGAAATACTGTACTATTTACAGTAATATTTACAACACACACCTGTCGCCATACAGAAGGGGTTTGGTGAGACACTGGGTGCAGGCCTCGTGAAACCACTGTCCACAGCTGCTGCACTGCAGCATCTTCAAGTTCCACCTGTGACAGATGGACACAGAAGACAAATAACCTGAGCACAAACTCAAACACCCGTAACTGTGACCCAGAGTGTCCAGCACAACCAGATCAGCACCCGCTGTCTCCGCCACGGTACCAGAGAATGAAGCGGCACCTGAAAGTAGTTTGCAAACCTGTAAATCAGTCAGAGCTGGTTCCATAGCCACGGCACAACTTGTGGGCATCACTAAAAATCAAAAAATAAATTGTAACCATGGAAAAAATGAATAAAAGCCATGGTTCATAATAAAGAAACAGGTTTATTAGAAAACTGAAGAACTGCTACTTTATATGTTGTGTAAACATTGTATGACACAGCATAGCCCTGTGTTTTCGAAATGTTGCCACTTTGTAGGCAAAGTTTTTATATATAAAGAAGTGTTGGTCTATGCAGTAAATAGTAATACATATTTTTGCCTGATTGTTCCCTTAGCAGAGTTCAGCTTTGAGAATAAAATCAGTTTTCGGTGCATTTTTAGTCGTTGCATTCATACTGTGGAAGTATAAATTTGTGTCCTTGTACACATATAAAGCTCACATACCTTATATAATAAATAATTACATTAAAAACAGCTCAAATTGAATTCAAATGTTATTTTCCTTTCTTCATCATCTCTATGCATCTATATTTAAAAAAAACAGATGGGAGTTTAAGGAGTTCCAGACTAATTCTTGCCTCGAAGCACCGAAAGCCCTTATGTTGGCCCTGAGCTCAGTGACAATATTAAGCACTTTATTATTTATTTATGTTTTCTTCAAAGTGGAACAAAATAAAAACATAACAGATAAACTAACCGGCAGTCATAACAACTGCTGCAATAACAACTTGTCAAATATAAGGAAGGAGAAAAATATTAGCAATGTTAATGAAATGAGTTGTACACAGAGCTGCTTGAATCCTCGGGTGGACACACCCCCCATCACAAATAAAATTTTGAGAAATAACAAGTGAAGTGAGGTGGTAAGAGAAGTTTAACTTACTCGCCAGGACCAGCACAGTAGCAGTAACACTGCTGCTGGTTGGTGAGATGCTGAGGGTCCCAGTCCAGAGTGGAAAGCTGATAAGGGAGGTTCAGCTTCATCATCTGCATGAGGCGGGCAAACCGGCCTCGTTTCAACGCCCCCCCTCTCTAGAAAACAAAACAGATTGTGAATTTACATCCTGTGACCACTCATGCTACGTGTCCATATTATAAATGGGCTCAGACCTAGAAACAAGCTGCCAAGTTTCAATAATGGGAATCAGCTGTATAAAATAAAGTTAGATATGAGCTTGTGGCCCAACATCTGGCATCCTGCACATACACAGCTGGCCACTGGATATTAGTAAACCTGTATTTGGGCACAAACCCTTTAATTAAAGAATAAGCTGATGAGTCTTTTTTCCTAAAAGTGCATTTAAAATATGCTCAAACCTAATGAAAATTTCTGGCCACTTGTTGCAGAAAATGAACTTGTCAAACTTTCATGTCTTTAAAGATACATACGAAGAGTCACAACAAAGCTAATGAAGAAGAACGTGTCCACTGTCTGTAACCCCTGTCCTCTCTAGTCTGGTTAAGATATGCAGACAACGTTCATGTTATGTTGAACCCACAGCTATAGAGAGGAAATCGTCTCACAGCCCAGATCAAAAGCCTCTACAGTGCAGCATAGCACAGTGCTGTTCCACATGGGTGAATACTGTGACATTACTGCTCTTCTGCATAGGTGAATATGGTAATGTTTAGTGCTACTCTACATGGGTAAATATGATAACTTTAAGTGCTACTCAACACAAGTGAATATGGTAAGGACGCAAGTTATCGCTGACGGCCAGAATAAAGTTTTAGGGGTTTCGTTTGTGTAGGAAAGCCATAGGTCCACCTGCTCGCAAGTAAAACAGTTTTATCTGTTTCAATTACACTGCCATTGTGAAGCCTTTTAAACACCACTACCACAGTGTACACCGTGTTGTTTCTCACTTATAGACGCTTATTTCAGGGTTCTGCTGAAATTTGGGAAACTTATTTGAGGTTTTTGGGTTGGGCTTGAACGCATTATAATTTTCGCTATAAGAAATGAAACAAGTAGGATTTAAATTTACGCATTTTCAGTGACCACTTCAGCATGTAAATCGAGGGAAAACTGTACTGTGTACCACAGGTGACAGCACGTTGTCTCCCTCTGTTGGTCACTAAAGGTCATCACAGTAGCCACCTAAACAAAGGCTACTGGTTGCCTGTGAGGCAAAAGCTTGGTTTGTCTAGGCCTTCAACTTCCTTTAAAAATATGTTACCAGTAAAATAAATTCATAGAAAGCGCTGCACTGAATTTATTGCATTGACAGGAGATCACCTTCTCAGATCCATGCCACACACTGCAATAACATAGTTCTGTATGTTTCCTTTTAACTTTTGTTGTTGTTACTTTCAAAGCAAACCTGTGCACCGTGGACGACCCTGAATCCTTTCCATGAACCTCCAAAGTATCTTTGGACCTCAGGTTAAGAAGGCCTTCTTTAAGTCCTTTCTGAGTCAGGAATTGACCCCATATGAAAATCGCACAAGATAACAGAGCTTAATGCTGCCAGTGCATTCAAAACCCAAACAGGGAGAAATATTTTGCCTTGGTTGCTACAGCGAAGACACACTGCCGACATATCCAGGTATTACTGTCAGCTTCAGGCTCGATAGGTGGAATGTGGCACTGGGGGTGATAACCTGCAGGCAAAGAGAAAGACAGAGTTGAAGCGACCACATTTGATATTCGCAGTCAGTTCAAACAGGAGATACGGTCTTAATACACGTTAATAATATTACTCTGCAGATCAACTTTGTCACAACTCAATCCAACACAGTACTGGCCTGGCGAGTTCATCTTAAAAGCACAGACCATGAGGTTGAAACAAATACGGCCTCGAAGTTCTCAACATTTTCATGACAGAACACACACACACACACACACACACACACACACACACACACACACAGAACTGGGACAGAACCGCCATTCAATCTCAAGCATCACGTCCTTGAAAGATGACAAATCTAAAGCCCCTAAAGTGAGGAAGCACTCTGAGTGCAACTGCCACAGTAACAGCTCTGAAGACAAATTTAAAAACCAAAGGTTGTTTGTTCCAATCCCTGAAAGCAGCACCATCAGTCAATCATCACAGTAACCATCACATCACCTCCACTAGTCATTTTCCATCCCTTCATAATCTCAAAGCGACACACTGCAAACGTATGACGTTATTTCTTCCTCTTTTTCATGCATATTGAAGCTTGACTTTTATTAAAGTGAGATCTGCCACACGTTACCTGCCTTAAATATTATAAAACACATAAAGCACATTAATGTACGACATGTTCACGAAACCGTTTTCTACCTATTCAATAAGGAGAATCTGTCTTTTCTTCACTGAAGAAAAAACACATTGATAAACACTAACAGACAAAACGACCTGAACTGAATGCAGTGTATTAGATAATGCAGGATGTGTGCGGTTACCATGCCGACACTTGAGACAGTTTACTAAAGGCTCCTTAAGAGGTGGGGCATCACAGACGCTGCAAACTTCCTCTATTCCAGGGGAAACTGAGCAGGAGAGAGAGGAGTTGCTGTTAATTTATGCACATTGCTTTCTTTCTGACTTCACTGCTCCCACAGTCTTTTCAGGCTTCACTCAGACTTCACTGTCCCTCTTTGACATTTTGGATATTTTGCTTTTCATCTTTTGAAAGGGGGGGGGGGGGGG
>UFQX01000711.1:0-139699 GCA_900497675.1 Arapaima gigas | reverse complement strand
GGGGGGGGGGGGGGGGGGGGCTTGCACAGCCAGCAACCACCTGCCTCCTGAAGGGGGCGTCGTCTCTCACCCCATTATCGATTGTTAGTATAAAAAGTAAACATCTATCCAATACTCATGTCCCAGAAAGTTGTGGAACATTGGATTGTTTTTGTGAAAAGAAAAACAAAATCTGCAACTGCCTTCTGAGAATAAATATGAAAAACAAGGAAATTAACAGTTGCTAAAAATTAATAACCGCGTGGCACAAACAGGTGGTGACTATATAGTATAAATACACTGTAATATAAACAACATATAATGTCCGTTGTGTCCTTATTACTGCTGATATTACAACTTTTGTACCACTATTTGGGAGTGAAGAGCAGCTCAACACACTTCTCAGGAGGTCAAACATAAACTCTGCCAGCAGACAGTAGAAAAGCCTCACAGGAGTGGATGTCTTTTCTCAGCACCCAGAATTCCGAGTTGTCCTCGAACCTCACCAGGCAGCACTGCTTCACCCCATCCACCTGGGGGGAGACACGTCACAGGGGGGCCGTTGGAGGATGTGGACCCTAATGACAACCCACCAACCCATCCCAACACACACACAACAGGGAGGGGTTATGGGATGTGTGCTGGGGGAAGGACCCAAACTGGCCACAGTGAGTTACACACACACACACAGGGTCTCACTCTTTTGATGTTGCCCAGGTACAGCAGTCCATCGCTCCATCGGGCAAGAACATCATCCCCCTCACTCACGCCACCCATTCTGAGGAGATGGCAAACAGAGAAACAGGTCAAAGAGACACAAAATGTGTCCATATTTTTAAAACCAGATCTGCCAAAAGAGAGGGAACTGAGCACATAATCATAACCAACTTATGACCTTCTTTGGTGTGCAAAGAGAACACACACACACACACACACACACACACACACACACACAATCCAGAAAAGCAGAGTAAGATAAGTGCGTGAACACTTCGCACATTTACACGCTGCGCTATGAAATATAACGCGCAGTATAATTTTGAATTCAGTTATTATTACTGTTGTTGACTATTTTGCCGCTGAGAACTACGCCGAGGACTCGGGCGGCGGGCGCGCAAATCATAAACATACAATAGGATGCGGGACGCCGCGCGTGCTTGTGCGGGCGCGTATGTGCGTGTGGCGCGAGCTGCGGTGCTCGTGCAGCTACCTGTCAAGCCGGGTCACATCGATGACAGCGCGCGCTCCACATCCAACGCGCTACATGCGGCGTTTGGCGTCCCCGCAATTACTCTTAACTCTGTGTGTGTGTGTGTGTGTGTGTGTGTGTGTGTGTGTGTGCGTGCGTGCGCGCGCGTGCGTCCCCGTGCCAAGCGGATGTCAGTCAAGCTGTCAGTGCGAAGGTGTCCGTCGTCCGCCCGTGTCCCGCCGTGTTCGGCGACGTCGCGCCGTCATGCTGCCGTGTCCTCGCGCTCCTTCCTTGCGCCTGCTGCCCCCCGTTTAACCCCCCGCGGTGGATGGTGCTGCTGCGCGCGCTCGCGCGAGGAATCAGGACGCGAGAGACGCCATCATCTCCGGCTCTTTCTCCGCCGACTTGTTGTGACGCAGACATAAAACACGGGGAAGTGAAGGGGGGCGGGCGGGAGGGGAGGGAGGCGCGCACCCGGTGGGATGGGGACACGGGGGTGCGGGGAGGGGGACACCTGGGCCAGCGAACCACTGACCCACAGCCCCGAGCGACTCACGCTCCGCAAACAAACAAAAATAAAGGAAAGTGACGCACAGTGTAGCCCCGCTGTAACAGTCACTAACGGTCTGGGACACGTATCTGCAGGGCAGGAGTTAGAGCAGTTAAAATCGCTCCGCTGACATCACACTGTAACACACAGAGGTGTGAGTCTCTGAGGGAATAAAACTGGCTTCTTAATCACTCAAAAGTTCCCTCCAGGTTTCTCAGGTAGTTCAGTTCGTTTGCGCTGGCTGAGATTTCACACTTTCCCACTCCTCACACCTTATTACACCGCTAAGTGTTTCTTCGGTAATTTCCTCGAGGTTTCCCTGGGAGCAGGGTCGACCCCCCAGCGCGCGGGCTTCGCATCTTTAAGTGTTAATATTTAAACAGAGCTGATCTGCATATAGGCCAGCAACTCAGCCTGAGAATCTTATATTTTGCACACAGTGCCAGCTGGGGATATAAATCACACATTAAGACGAACCGTCATCTAGAACCATCTATAACCGATCACCCCTCAGTAAAACGTGTTGTGTGAATAATCTTACAGGCAGAGATGCAGGACAATTCAGAGCTGAAAAAAAAAACCAAAAAAATTCATGTCTGAATATTTTTGCAAGTCACTGCATGCAGGTTTTATGCGCAGAAGACCAGATTAAAATCGAAAAATAACCGGAATGCATGGAAAACTTTCCCTCAAACTGCATTGTGGGAACGGCCGTGAGCAAGAGCAGCTGCCAAGTTTTACAACCAACCCTTCCAAACACTCCTGTTCACAGCACGGGTGGAGAGTCTGATCAACCGATTAACAGTTTAGTTTAACAGTAACAGTTTAATAAGAAAGGACTGGTTAACTGGTTAGCGGGTTGGTTATCTCACAAGCGCAATAACCTCTCCCAACACTGTGCTGTAAATATAATGCAAACTAACGTTAAGAGGAGTAACAGCTGTCAGTTTAGAAATGCCACATATGTCCACTAGATGATGCGCAAGTTCCGCTTGCTGACAGGTGACCCCCCCCCCCCAGCGGCCACTGCTCACGTGGCATTTTAAACACAGTAGTAGCAGAATAAATGAAATAATATAACCTAGTTTAAACTTCAATAAGTAACATAACAGACAGTTAACTGAAAGCCCGGTTAGACCATGCAGTCAAATGAAACTTTCCATTACAGGGACTTTACCTGGAGGCGATGCCTTACCTGTAAAAATAGTTTCATGTGAACAAAACCGTGTGACGCTACCATCGCACGTTCTCTGAGTTTCACTTCAGGGTCAGATACACCTGGCTTTCAAAAAACACCTTTGGTTTTCACAGGACACCACACAGTATGTACAAGACGACCTTGTACCACATGGTGGACATAATTCATCTGGAGTATAAGACCCACTGTTTTACTGTAAAAATATACCTCCTTCTAGCCACTCTTCTTCTCTTTAACTCAGTTGTACCAAGTACACGCTCATAAAGTGCTGACTGCATTTTTACCCTGTTTTCAATGCAGCTACAGAACACTGTATTTGCCTGAGTCAGGAATGGGGCAGTGTGAGGTCATGTGAACTCTGCGCTGCTCTGTAACACACACTACAGTAGAGTACAGTACAGTGCAATATAGTACTGTAAAATATGGCATAGTAGAGTTCAGTAAACTAGAGTACAGCAGGGCTGCAGGATGGCTATGGTGCAGAGGAAGTGAAACCAGCTCCATCTGACTGGGTCCCGGGTTCTACACGTCATCCTCTGTTCACAGTTATTTCTTTACTCTTTACTGGGTTCACTTTTATTTATATGACAAATCCTACGATGTAACTGGAGGTCATGGGGGGTCTTTCAACATCACAGGACCTGCACTGGTGGGGTAAAGGTGATAATGACACAGGGGCCACACTGGCTGACGAAAGATTCTGTTTATTTTATTTTTTTAAAAAAAGGGGGCAATATTGTTTGTGGGGCACAGAGTTCCTAGCTGCCCCCCATGTTACACTCTCGGTGTGCCCAGGTGCATCCAAACGTGATATAAATAAAGAAGAAAAATGCAATGGATAACAAGAATTGTGTTTAAAAATGAATTTGCACAATAAGCAGGGTATACATTTGGAAATAGACTCTTAATAATGTGTAATTTTACCCAGCAAACTTTCATTTTTTTTTTCAAATTTCACATGTCAATACTGAGCAGTAAACCTGCGTCCTAAATGTCAGTTTATTTATCTTTTCCCCTTTTTCGTCACTAAACAAAAACACATGAACATTGAGCATTTTCTCAGCGCGCGCGACACGTTGCAAGTGGTGTTTATTGCGGAATTTCCTCACGAGCTGGAGCCGCACTTCCGTTACGACGGTCTATCGACCGGTCGGTCCGGTCGGTCCTGTGCGTGATGTTTGGCGCTTAACTGTGACACAAGTTGCCACGGGTGGAACTGCAGCGGTACGGGCGCCGTGCATTTGCGGTGTGGGGGCGGGGGACGGCAGACGGGGACGGACTGATACATAAACACACACTGAGGCAGAGCGAGAGAGCGAGAGAGAGAGAGAGAGAGAGAGAGAGAGAACGGGCAACGCGATGGATGCGGTGAGGTGGCGCGCGCTCG
This sequence comes from Arapaima gigas, assembly GCA_900497675.1. NCBI lineage: Eukaryota > Metazoa > Chordata > Actinopteri > Osteoglossiformes > Osteoglossidae > Arapaima > Arapaima gigas. The sequence goes on along the minus strand of UFQX01000711.1, from coordinate 135,396 downwards.
GCCGTAGCCGCCAGCTGTGCGCATAAAGAAGCACCGAGACGCGGCGCAGCGCCTTGGGCCGCGGGTCGGAAACGGCGACCCTCTCGGCGACACCCCGCCGACCCGCTTTACACCTGCCGACTGAGTGAGTTTTGTTTTGCGACGAGTGTGAGGACGGGCGACCTATTGGCGCCCATGTTGCGTGTGATTCAGAGAGCATGTGCACAATTATTATTATTATTATTATTATTATTATTATTATTATTATTACGTGTGCAGTGTGTGCCGTTTGCCGCCGCGCCGCAACATACACACTCGATTCCGCTTTAGCGCCACCCGCGGTCTCTTAAAAATCAGCTATGCGTTCATGTGGGGGGTGAATTTCACGCACTTGCATTAACTCGACTAACTGCTCGCTTTAACTAGTTTGCCAACTTACTGCCCATAAAGCTGCCATAAAGTGAGCCGTTGAGAACATATATATATACATTCATACATAGACATACATACACATATATTATATAATATATATATATATATATGTATATATATATTTCCCATTGCTTCATTGCTTTTAGCACTTCAGGAACTCATGAGTCTAAACTGCTCATGAGTCTTACAACCAGCCTGCATGAGGGTGTTTATGTTGGCGTAACTTAGTAGCTAGTTAGTAATTTAAAAAAAGTGTGTGTGAAATAAATAAGTCCTGAATGAGCTGCTGTACAGTTTCTGCCCACGACTGCAGCAGTTCACCGCAGTACACCCTCACACATTCACAGCTTAATTCTGCTGCTCCACACATACATTATTGTGTGTGTGATGATGTGTTTATCTGTAGGTTCCTCCTCAGATATGCATGTTATTTTGGTCCTAAACTGAAAGCCGCTGGGTATTCATCTCCAGCCATGTAGTTACTGTGTGTTTGTGTCCTCCTGTCAGCCGCTCTGTGTCGGTCTTTGTCATTTCCTTCCTGAACAAGTATTTCCTTGACTCCAGTGTTCTTGGCAACTGAAACTTTCCGGAGTGAGAAAAAAGGAGGAAGAAGTAGCTGGGATTCAAATTTGCTGCTGCTGGTTTGACTAAGTCACATGTAAATTCTGTAAACAAATTGGCCCCCAGTGAAGAATGACTGCCAGGTGAAACTGCTGTAAATTCTTCTCTATGGTCTTTTTTTGCCTCCAGCTCATCACTGGGGGGGAGGGGGCAGCATGCCCCCCAGTGGGAAAAAAACCTAATATGCCCTCACCAATATTTATAACTTTATTCTGTATTATTGTGATTATATTTGGTGCCTGTACCTGAGAAGTAGTTATGCCACTGAACAAAGGATCACATCATGACTGTATAACTTTTGTTTAATATCCACCTTCTTCAAACAAAGCTCCCTGTCTGCAATATCATACCTCCTTTTTTGCTTCCTACTTGCCCCACTTCATTATACTGACTAAACTCATTTAAAAATCAAAACCCACACCTTCACTGTTGCAAGTTAACTGCTACCAAGTACATAAATAGCCTGAACAATTTGAAATAGCTTCACATACTCATTTTTATTTTTGAATCTGTAATGTTTACCTAACCATATTTGTTTTGCGCAGAGTGGTTTTTGTTTAAATTAATTTAATTGATTTGACAAGTTCACCTGGATGAGGATCTCAGCCAGAAAACAGCCTAGATGCTGACAGAGCACCCAAAGTGGCCTGATGTGTGTGTAAAACGTTCAGTAATCCTTACATCAGACCAGCTGACATCCCATATCTTCAAACGCCACATGGTGGGACGGTAAAAAAAACGGCACTGTGAACAATAACGATAACCTTTTGCATTCAGTCAAGTATCTTGAGTAAACTTTAGATGTAAGTGGACTTCTCTTGAAGTAAATGCACGCTGCGATAGACTTTGGGCGCCTTGTAGAAGTCTTATGTGTGAAATATCACATGTGTGAACTGAAAGGAAATGTCCAGTTAGCATCTGATGACACTGTTTCTGCTCTTGTCATTATCTTGCTTGTTTCCGACATTATCTTGCTGTTACTTCTTTTGAGCAAACATTACATTTTACCTGACATTCCTACACCCTGCAATTGCCGAATTCTTTCTGCATTTGTGTCCATACCCTTCATTTCTGCATTAAGTGTATTTTTGGAACGTGTATATGATTTATTTTATAGTAGGCCCTGAGATTTATTCTGATAGAACTGGTGTTAACAGACATCCAGAGCAGACCCCCCATGACTGTATTTATGCTTCAGAACTGCGCAATTTTATCTGTGACTTTTAACTGCAGCTCCCCGGCTCTTGTTTGTATCACAGTGGTTTACACCATGCTGCCCCGGAGTATGCGCACCGCTGATATGGACCTGCCAGGGGTTGGACCCAAGGATGTGCCCCTGATTGGCTACCGGCCTCTGCAACCCGAGACTGACAGCTACAGAGAAGACCTAGGAAGACCAACTGACACCAGGCACTTGGACACGCAACAGGTCAGATCTTTTCTTATTGTCACCTTCGATGCCAAACGGCGATTTGTCACAGGTTTGGAGCTTCTTGTTCTCACCGGCTGTTTTATATGGTGTTTAGCCGTCTTGCCCAGATATTAATGGAAGATAAATTATGGATACATTCATTATTGTTAACTGCTTTACCCGGGTCAGGGTTCCACCGGTGCTGGGCCTGCAACCTGGATGGGGCCCCGGTCCGTCGCAAAAGATAAATTCTACAGGCAAATTCATAAGGAAAAGACAAATATGTCAAAATATGAATCCACTTTCATTTCCTATATACTGACATTCTCACTTTGTAAACATTTTATTATTTAGTGCAACTTTATATTGCTCTACACTGTCAGCACTTTTTGGCTAAAGCCTGACAGTTTGCAATTAAAACAGAAGCTACCTTTGCAGAACCCCATAAGAAACATGCTGATACCTTCTGTTCATTTGTGTAATTTAATTGACTAATTTATTCGTGCACATGTTATTAATGACTCAGATTATGCAGTATATTGTTTACCTTCCTGCTGACATTCCCAGCAGGTTTGGCATCAGGGGCTGTGTGGGAAGCAGCGCTGAAGGAACTTCAGCAACCTTAGAACTTTCACAAGAAGCTTAACTGGTGCTAAACCCGACAAATGACACACGTTTAGAAACACAGAGAAAACAGCTGCTGGCTGACTGATCAGGGCCTGACCAGTAACCAAAAGGCAGCTGGTTCATGAAGACGTGCTGTTGTGCCCCTTAGCAACAGGGTCTGGCTATCAGCACTGTTACCATGAAATAAACAGCAAAACTGTAAATTGTAAACTGCTTAAGTTCTTTTGCATCAGCATGTTTTGCTTTGGGGTGAGGCTTTCTGTTTCCACCAGCTGTCAGGAAAATCAGGTTAGGGTAACTATTTTCAAATAATTATGTATGGTTACCCTGGCAACAAGGCCCATATCAATGCCTTCAGTAAACAGCAGATGTGGTTGGCTGACTTTGAGGAGCCCATGGGAGCTCAGTTGTTGAGCGCACAATGAAAAAAACATCAACGGAAGTACTGGACCATCCATCCGAGTTTTACTGTAAACTTTAAAGGAATTAACTGTTTCGCTGTGTGTTTCCATTTGGTCACTTCTTTCTGGCACTCGTCAAAGGTACAAATCTGAAAAGTTGGTAACTGAGGTATCCTTGCGGCCCAGTGTTTGTGAGTCACGGTGAAGGTCCTAACATTACGCTTTGATTGATGTGTTCCACTGAATGCTTTTAGGCATCCTTTCAATTACAGTAGAAGGGACTTATTCTGTAACACCCACTGTGGTCATCTTACAGTCCCTTCAGCACATCGTTCACACATACACGTCTCGAGCCACCGCTGTGTTGTCCCAGCACCCATCGCAGCTATGACAGTTCTAGATGGGGAATTCAGCTCAGTTCAGTATCCCTTTCCTGCTTGTCTTAGTGAGGGTTCCGGTGGGGAATTCAATGTCATTCTTATATCTGTTCTATTTTTCCATTGTGAATTTCCCTGCAGAGATAAATACATTTATTTTGTGTCCTCCCCCACCGTACTCTGTTCTAGTCTGTCTTATCTGACCATGTTCTGTCCTGAAGATGCTTGACCACTGCTGGCAAACTGTCACTGTCCCACCTCGATGAATTCTGTCTGCGATACAGAACGTGAACAACTTATGTGCTATTTGGTTGAGCAGATCTCATCACGGAGCCTTCAAAAGTATTCATGGACAGATTGATAGCTCCTTTAGGTGAGATTAATTCTCTAGAACAAATGAGAGAAAAAACTTTATTCTTAGAGCCATTACTATTCATTCTCACCGCATTCGTATTACAGTTTTCTTATTACAAACTACTTCTTAGCCCATACTTGTATTAAACCCTTATCTAAGGCAGTATAAGTGGTATCTACCAATACCTGCTATTTATTTTGGTTTTCCTTTTGGTTTTGTTTACTTTAGCAGCATTAAAGAATTATGTTTATGTTTATTTTTATGAGAGTAGTATATGTATAATGGATTACATTGTCACATGGTACAATGGTTTTTCTTGTTCCAATACACCGAAAACATTATATTTATATCTAGTATTAGCATCTCATCCTTATTTTTATTCATAATAGCCTTTCCCTTCCAGTTCAATAGATTAAAATCACACTATTGCAGCTAAATATTCAATAATGGGTGTCTGCAGAGTTGCTTAACACTTAGATATCATTTAAAACTTTGCTTCTAGAAACTCTGAAGACTATAAAAAGAAACAACCAAGATGCAGACTGTTGACTGTGAAGTAACTTCCCTCTTCTTTGCACACATGACTTCATCACCGTGTGATAAATTATGCAACGCTGACCTCTGTATAATGCCCTGTGGACAAGCGGCAAGGTCTGGTTTTAGTGCCTTTGTTCAGTCAGCTCTGAGTGACAGGGGTAACCCCATGCAGAGCTACGCTGTCAGGTCAGCTGACGGGGGCGATGGACCCCCCTGGCAACTGAGCCCCATCGGTGAAGTCCTCTGTGAGATGTGAGTCTCGTCTTACACTGTAAGCGATAGCTGCCTGCTACACAAGGTTCCAACTTTCCCTTTTCTCTCGTAAAACGCACCAAAGTGTGTAAAACAGTAGCACGCTTCTGTTGCTTGTTTCTCACCTGCCGTTGACCAGATTTCTACAAAAGATGCCTTGTTAAAGTGCGTGTTTGGCAGCTGGATTGTGTTTACTGTCTCAGCCCCCTTTCCGGGGCAGCTAACACCACTGAGCAGTACGAGCGTTTCTGATCCTGCCGAACCTGTCAGTGTTGAACAGAGCACCGCAGTTGAAGGTTGCGCTGCTTAAAATTTACACTTCCACAGTTAATCTGTAGCCACCAGCTGCCCTTGTCCCATGCGTTGCTGTGGGTATTTTTGGCAGCACAGCAATACCTCCTATAGCACTTTTTTTGCAATCGCGCACTTTTATTGTAGCCCGCTGAGTAATTTATCATACTTTAGCGGTTTTCGACATTTTAAAAAATTATACTTATTATCCAGAAAATAGACTGTTTTCTCTGTTTATTCACTATTATCAAAGGTATAACTAACCAATTTGGTATTATGTTGCACATTCAAAGTTTTCAAGCAATATACTGTGTTAATGGCCTCTTATGGCTGTGTTTCATTACGCTCTGTTTCTCAACATCACATCTAGGGCGCCAGTCCAGGTACCAGTATTATGAGGCAGATGGTATGAGTTCCTACTGATGTAGAGATACTACAGCTGAATGCTGGGTTGCATTTCAATATGATCAGCATGGTGGCCTAGCAAATGTCTGGGCTGTTGTGATGTTGGTTTGAATCCAACTCACTTACTGTGGAGTTTCTGTGTTTTCCCTGTATCTGTGTGGGTTTCCGGCTGCAGTCCAAATACATGTGTTTCAACCAACTGCCCATAGTGTGTGAATCCGTAGCCGCCCTACAGTGGACTGGCACCCCCCCCCCCACCCGTGGGTGTTTTCATAGCCTGGCATCCAGTGTTTCTGGGATAGAATCTGGACCATCACAACTCCGAGTAGGATTAAGTGATTAATAAACTGGACAGATGAATCCATTTCAATAGAAGATCACCTGTGAAATCTCTTCAACAGCCCCTGCTTTACGTAAATGCCTTGAACCTGACATGTTTTTGTTCTCTCTGTTTCATCTACAGTGACCTTTCAGTTGGGTGGGCAGAACATCGTATTTTCACTAGGTATTTCAGGTTAAATACCCTATCAGACATTGCTGAGTTTGCATGAATTTGTATTTCACAGATATTTTATTTCATCTCGGTGAGCAAAAATTAAACCTAAATTTTCAACAGAATTCCTGCTGGTCTAAAGCACAACAGTATATTACCTGTTGTGAGTCAAACCAGCAGGCAGTCATGAAAACCAGAGATTTATATTTATGCAGAACAGACCAGGTTTTCCATTTAACACTCAGTAAGTGTATATTTGTTGGAAATTAAACTACAGTGTTCACCGGTGTTTGTATAATTAATGACTTCTCAGCCGGGGACACAGATGTTGTCTCGAGGTATTTCTATCAACATTCATCATCAGGAGAACAAATCAGAAACATTGTGATAAACATTGGAAAACATGGTAACAATGAAACCGATGACATTTGATCTCATTTACAGGCTTCTCACAATGAACAAACTGAGAGCTGCTGATCAGCAAAGCAAACAGGGAACCTTAAACATGGTCTAAAGAAAGACTGAGAGAAAGAATAGCTGTGCAGAAGGAAGTAATGGAGAATAGTGAAAGAAATAAAATAACAATAGACATATTTAAATAAACTGCTTACACTGCACACATGTGTGACTGGCAAATTGTTGTTGTGAAATCTTTCTGCCCTGTGGTTTGGTGTAGCAATAAAATAATGGAAATATTATGTAGCTATTGGAATGTAGTAAATATTACGTTTGCATTCATACATGTTCACTTTTCTCCAAAATGAAAACAAAAGTGCATTTTGCCAATAGAGATGTACAAAAGCAGGCATGAAATTCTCATAGTACAGTAACTCAGTCCAATCCAACAGTTTTTACCAATATTTGTTACTCCAGTAGCTGCTTATAGAATTAATACTAACTTTTCCTTTTTTTAAAATCAAGTAGATAATGTACTGAATGTTTGGGAGTAGATGGAAGATCAGGAGAGAAGTGGGCCCAAAGAGATGTTTTGAGACTCTTACTGAACATTGAGAGGGATTCAGCTACTGTGAGGTGCAGAGGGAGCTCATTCCACCACACTGAAGGCAAAACCAAGAAACTTTGCGTCTTTATCTTGAATCCTTTGCAGCCAGAGGCGGACCGGTGTAGCAGTCTGCCTGGGGCGTAAAGAGCGATCTGCTCTTGTAGGTTTTGGAGTGCCCAACTTTTTATGGTCTTTTAAGGCGAAACTGGAGAGAACATCATACAGGCAGCAACAGGGAGCCCACGGAGAGGAGGAGGGGAGATACATGCAAACAAACGTTAGAATATCTTTAAACTGCCATCCGCAAAGATATTAGCATGTAAACTGCGAATGCGCTGTTAGAAACATTTAGCAAGAGCCGTTTACAACAGGAGGTTCCTGGTGCAGTTCTGTGTTGCTTGAAGTAGCAGGAGAGAAGCAGAGGAGAAGGAAAAGTGGCTGCCGGCAGTGTGTCCTGTTTCCTCTGTTTGTCTGCGTTTATTATGCAGTTCCTCCCAAGAGAGAGGGGCACAGATAGAAGGCAAGATAAAGGAAGTGTCACAGGACACACCGTTTGTTCACACACCGCGTCAACGCAGAGCAGCCCAAGACCAAGCAAACAAAACTGAAGAGGAAGGCAAACGCTCGCAGATACAATAAAATCAGATTGAGGAAAAGGTGTGTGCTTGGCAAGATGTTCGGGAATCTGAGAGCTGGTGTGTAGATGAGCGATAGCTGCAGTGTTTTTTGGTCATGTAAACCAGGTCATTGTCACCATGGGGAGTGTTGAGATGAGGAGACTGGCTGCATTAGGGCCTCGGCTCTCATGTGTAATGCGAACTGGGACTCCGCTGTTGTGCGTTGGACCCGCTGGGAGAGGTGGGCGGGACATCGGGCTGGAATAACCAGACAAACCAGAAGGAAGTCAAGAAGATCCAACCTAATACAAACTGACTGTGGCATCAGTTCTAAGTATTTATTAAAACTCAAATAACAAATGTGAGATTTTCGTGATCTGAAAATGGAACTTAGTCTGCAATTTTCAGGTCATGTATTTAATAATTTAAAGTTGAATATTAAATAAACTTCAGTAACCTAAAGTGGGGGCTGGATCCGGATTTCAGTACCCTCACATTATAGCTCTGTTTGCCAGACATACTGGTCATATCCTGGACATATCTACATGTCTCCTGTCACCACAGTAGAATACTCTGGAGGGGTGGGCTGCAACTGGCTGTTGGACCCCAACAGGTTTATTTTCCTCTTCTTCTTTGCAGTTGGGACCTTTTTGTTTTCCTCTCCTCCACTGCCATACCTATCACCTTAGAACATGTTAACTGGTATTGTACCATCTCCTTCTTTGCTGCAACAGTCCATGGAACTTTGAGCTTTGTTCAGCTCTCTGCCTCATCCTGCTTAGAAGAGTGAGATACAAAAACAAGTAGAGTTAAAGCAAAGTTAATAAATGTAACACCCCAAAACTCAGCAAAAATAATGGGTTTTTTTGTTTTCTGACAGCTGGCTCATTTCCAGTAGTGGAAACGGTGCTCTTATGTTTACAAGCAGTGCTGTGCTGTGATCCAGGTGGGGTTTGCAAATAAATAAGGCAGAATTGGAGTAGCTCTGATCAGTCAGATGTCTCTCCTGTCCTTTGGCCCCTGGGTCATACTGGTTTATCACACTGAGAGGGTCAGAGATACTGAGGAGCAGAGTGAGGAATGAAAGAGAGAGAGAGAGAGAGAGAGAGAGAGAGAAGTCTGACACACAGAGCTGTTCCTCCAGCAGCTGAAGGCCACAGAGGGACGTGTGCAGGATGGGTGTGGCAGGCTGACGTAAACCACTTACTCCCCTTCAGGTGTGTGTGAGAGTGTGCATGTGTGTGTGAGAAAGACAGGGCCAGACAAACAAGACAAAGACCCAGAGAAAGTTGACAAAACTGGGAGGGAGAACGAGTCTAAGAACAAGCAGATGAGCGGTAAATGCAAAACGGGGTGTTTTTTGGGAGACTTTATCCATTTTCAGGGAGCAGGCAGCTGTGTGACTGCCTGGACTTGCCGAATGAAAGGTAGCTCTTGTTTTGCTATCAGCGTTAGCATGTGGTGGATCTTTGAAAGGCCAGCGCAGCAGTGACAGTTCAAGCAGCAACATATGCAAACAGCAGCAGCGCAGAGGATTGAAGACAGCTGCCAAGTGTCCCAGTGAGCAGCAGAAGGGGGGGGTTTGGATCATCTGCTTTGCCTGCATTTTTCACCTTAGACTGAGAACGGGAATCTCTGAACATCCTCGGCCTACTGAGGGTGACATGCAGCAACAACAAGCGTGGCACAGGGTGTTAAAGTGCCTGGATGGTGTAACTGGATGTGGGTTTGATCCCCATTCAGCCTGTCGGGTGTTTTCTTGTTCTCACCATATTTGCTTGAGTTCCTTCTAGCTGCTCTGGTTTCCTCCCACAGTCTGAAGATATGTTCCTGATGACTCTAAATTAGTTTGTATATATGCGTGATACACTGCTCTGACATAAAGAACGGTGAATGACTGTAAATAGTTTTTACTAGAGTAAAATAATGCTTGCATCCATTATCATTAACCACTTTATCCTGGTCAGGGTTGCAGCGGTCTGGAGACTATTGAGTAAAATATGTAAAACTTAAACATTGTGGTCAATAAATGTTGCACTGGTTGTGAATGAAATGCCTCTAAGAAGCTGGGAGGACTTGAAGCAATATTACAGCGGCTGCGTAAGTGGGAGTGGAGCAGGGGTGTGAAGTGCTCCAGATGCATCATGCAGTAGCTCACTGGGAGGGTAGTGGAACATTTCACATCGACGTTCATAACAGCTGCAGTGATGACCACAATGAAGCCTTTATAACTGAGCTGCTCCTGGGGCCTTGGAAGTGTGCTGTTTTCATGCTGCTGGTACCATGGTGATCAAATTATTATATACATTGGTGTTGAATATCTGAGATTTTTCATCATTTTTTTTTCACTTTGATTTTTCATGTTGATTTTATCACACGGAAACAATAGGTTTATAAACTAATGAGCAGGCCCGCACTTTTCAGATGCAATATTAAGAGCTATGTTATGAGACAGTGGTTCTTTTTATGACTTGGAGTAAATACAAAAGGTGCAATTGTGTCGAAATGGATTTTAAGGAGTTTTTTAGTACTGCACAGCTGTGGTTGCGGTTTTGATGGTAATAAAGCTGAGCATAATGCAGCATTAGAGCGACTTTATTTTTATGGTTCTTATTGTAGAGGATGATATTCAGTGGTGAGAACTAGCTTACATGACGCAAACAGTACCATACTGAGATGGCATTTTCAGCCAGCTGTGCCACCTTGCTTGCGCAACGCGGGATGTGTAAGACTCTTCGATTACCGTCAGTCATATCCTCTCGTTGACACACAGGTGTTGTGTAAAAAATGAGCCGGTGTTGGCAGACCATCCACTGGTGGAGGGTACATTGCAGCAGCCCTGTGCTGTGATTTTTCAGTGTATGTTTTTGCCCACAATATGTCCCAGGGTTAGAACATCATGACTGAGTTTGTGTTTGTATGTGTTCCACAGGTGGATTCTTCACCCATGAAGACCACATGGTACTGCCCTCTAGACCTGGTATGACCCACACTGCTCACAGTGTACACACACACAGACACACACAATACAAGTTCAAGCTTCACCGGGTGGTGTCGTTGTTACAGCTGCTGCCTTTGGACTCAAATGAGCCAGATTCAAATCCCATCTCCTACTGTAGTGCCCTTAAACATGGTACTTACCTGAATTGTTCTAGTAAAAATTACTCTGTGAACTGTGTGAGTAGATATTGTAAACTTATAGTGATTTACAATACTGCTCAGCCACGAATCTATAGCAATATATAGAGTTATATGAATGTTAAGGAGATTTACAATCACTTTTTAGAGGCAAACTGTGTTTTAGCCCTGGAAGTAGCAATATATACATAAATAGATATTTCTCAGGTTTTGTATGTGTGCAAAAAATAGATGTAAATATTTAGCTTGCTTTGTATTCTGTTTGTCCCAGTGATAGTGGCTGATGAGAACTGTGTATATTCCCTCCTGAGGTCTGTTTTCGACTGTGTTAATAATCCTTGTCTTTGTGTAGCTGTTGTGACTTTGCTCCATGTCACTATTGGGATTGTTCCGTCTGTGCTTTTTTTTCCGGCTCTTTCAGTCCACGGTGTCAGAGGAGGAGGAGGATGGTCTGATCTACACGGTAGTGGTTCGACCATCACCTGGAACTCCCGTTCGCTTGGGGGTGAGACGCCTGCTTACCACTGTTTCTGTGGTGTTTGTTGAACCTTAAAACCAGGTAGACCAAGCTGTGGCCATAGAAATGACAGATATGTTTAATTTTGGCTTTGAAATCTTAAGAAAATAGTATTTTCAAGCGCCCTTCTGCAATGCTATCTCTCTTCCCCCAGCGAAATCAACAGCTGCAGGGCTCACGCTCGCAGTGTGTGAAAGCTGGCACCGAGGAGAAGCTGGTCCTTCACCTGCTCCACTCCTTCTCCATGGGCGACACCTCATTCATCGCCATCTTCCTGGCCACCTACCGCACCTTCACCACCACCCAGAGGGTGCTGGACATCCTGGCCGACAGGTTCGACACAGATAAGAGGAACGGGCAGCAAGTCCAAAAACACACAAACAAAACCATTGTTCTCTGAGATTCGGGGCGGAAACAGAAAGAGTGAGGGAGGAGGAAGAGTGCAGCTAAGAGATAGTATTGTTTTGTCCCCCTTTACCCACTTTGATCTCACACTGTCTGGTTTAAAATAGACTAGGGGACTGTGACACTGCATTGGCCATTGTCTCTCTCTTTCTACAGACTGCAGAACCCACCAGGGGAAAATAAAGCCAGTCCGAACAGGGCAGCCTTTAACAAGTGAGTCCCTCAATGTTCTCAAGCCATTATTCGGTGTACGGTGCAATTTATCCCTTCAGCTCCGGTTTAAGCATATCCTAGTCTACAGTTCAATGGAAGGAGAACAGCACAACCCTGGGCTAGTGGTAAAAATGGACTATTAATCTCATTTGAGATTTGCAAGCAGGAAAAAAAATTCTCACTGCACAGTGGCTGGGTGGGGTGAGAGGATTTGGGCTCGATCCCAGCTCTGTCTGTGTACAATCTGCACATTGTCCCTGTGCCTACAAAGGGCTTCTATAGTCCAAAAACACATGTTTCAGGTCAACTGGTCACTCGAAAGGTGGTTCTAAGATAGGTGGCTTGAGTCCCTCTGTAAGACGATTCAAATGTGTCTTCCAGGTGTGAGCTCTTGACAATTGTTTTGCCTTCCACCCCTGTTGCTGCCCACATCAAAGTACCTGGTGAAGCATTCGATTCACTGTCTTTGTGTCCTTCCACGACAGGCATTATAGGTCTCCTTGGATAAATACCACAGTGTTCATAAGCTGCTTTGGATAAAAGTGTCTGCTAAATGAATGCATGAATGGGGTGTGTGTCCCATCCTGTTTTTGCCATTTCAGGGCAGTGTGTTCAGTCTTCAACACATGGCTGGATGAATACAGTGAGGACTTCCAGTCACTGGCCAATCCCACCCCAATCCTTCAACTCACTTCCTACCTTCCTTCTGACCCCACGGGTACCGAACTAAGAAAGAGGTTCCTGAAAATCGCAGAGGAGCTGTGTGAAAGAACGCTGCTGTGCAACTCACCTGCAGGTAGTGGCACAGCGATGTTCTGCGCCCAATGCTCTTTTCTGCCCCTCCTTGACCAGATTCTCCCAGCAAAAGACTGTAACTGTAGTTGCTGGACATCATTCATAACAGCCTCACAGCTGAATTTCAACGGCAGTCACAGATATGCAGCCTGACATCAATATACATGTAGAAAGAACCGGAAGGCAGCCAGAAGATCAACTGACTGCACCACAGTCATACTAACACCACTGTAATTACTCCTGTCCTCTTATGCACGTTGATATTGTTTTACATACGTTGCCTGTATAATCAAATTTTCACTAAGGATCGTAAATTCATCAGACTTTATTATGAATCGGACTCTGCCATATGTGTGAATTACATTTGTTACTGATGTTACATTGGGTCGTCTTGTCTCTCAGACAGCGTGACCTCCTTGAGTTCTCCAGTTGACGCCGAGACCTCCAAATTTGACGCCACCAACATTTTGGGCTTCCCTGCAGAGCTGATAGCGGAACAGCTGACTATGATAGAGACAGTGAGTGAGAAGCATATTGTAGCCTATACTCAGAACCAGAGAACGTCTCAAATCTTTCTGCAGCTTCTTGCAGTTTGATGACTGTGTCCATCTGCCATTCAGGAGCTGTTTGTGCGTCTCGTTCCCTACCACTGCTTGGGCTCTCTGTGGTCCCAGCGGGACAAGAAGGGTCGAGAGGGTGTTTGCTGGTCGGTCAGGGCCACGGTGAAACAATTCAACCGCCTGGCTAACACGGTCACTGCCTCCTGCCTGTGGGACACGAGGCTACGGAGCCAGCAAAGGGCCCGACTACTGGAGAAGTGGATCAGTGTGGCGGAGGTGAACAGCCCTCCAGCTCTTCCTTATGCTCCTTCTCAACGAAGAGTCATGAAAATAACTTCAGAATAGTGTCATCAGTGTGGATCTCTGAGTTTTTCGATGAAACCTCTGCAGTCTGAGCTTCGATCTTGTACCTCCTTTGTATCACCTGCTTGGGTTTGTCAAGAATATAGATACTACGTCCCCAGGGTGCAGATCCAGAGTCTTGTTGTTGAGTTTCCAACTGCTATATTCGTTCCTTTGTAGGAGTGCCATACAAGGAATAACTTCTCTTCAGTATACGCTATTGTGTCTGCCCTGAAAAGCAACCCTCTTCACCGACTGAGGAAGACTTGGGTGGAGACAGACAGGTTTGTATGTTTCCTGTAAGATTCGTATGAAGAAGACAGAATTAGTTCAGGATGCTGTCAGATTAAGCAGCACAGTTCACTGAATATGACTGCGCAGCAGATCAGAAGGACCAGTCAGAACAAATTCAAGTTCATTTGTCTCTTAACAAATTCAACGGCAAGAAAATGAGAATATGCACAAAACAATGCATTTCTAAAATAGAATTTGTCACTGGTCAATAGGCCCCCAAGCTCTTCGGGAATATGCAAAACACATATTCCATTTGCATGTATTCATTTCACAAATGCCTTTTCTCCAAAGCGAAACGTCTCCTTTTATGTGAAATGTGCTCTCTGATGATGAATTGCCTTCTTTTGTGATCCCACGTCAACAGGGAGGCGGTGAAGAAATACAAAGAGCTCTCAAACATTTTCTCTGAGAAGGACAACTATTCCCAGTGCAGGGAGCTGCTCAAAGAGGTGAGTGTGGCGACAGTGGTGTTGACACTATAAAGGCCTTAAACACTGAATTCAGTTGAATCAGTAGATTATTTTGGATACCCCCCCCCCCCCCGAAACATACCAGCTTCTTAGTGGTGTTTTTTTTTGTATTTCTCTAGAAAAAGAAATCACTGTCAAGTAACATTACAGCTGCTGCCCAGCTAATGGAATTAGAATTTGTAGTGTAAATGATCCTGTAAATTAGTTGCTAGAGCGATAATAAATATCGTACTTAGCTAAAGCGGGGGTCTGAAGTTGAGTACTACGGATTAAATACATAAAAGTGTCTTTTAAAACAGAATTAAAGAACTATATTCTGTAAAGCCTAACTGGCTGTTCAGAAATCCTTTTCTTCTCAGTCAGCCTGGATTATCAAAAGAGTTAGACAGAAACAGAGAAGCAATGGGTCCGTCAAACAATTCTGTTAAATTTTCTGAGCATTAACTAGAGAGCTGCCTTCACGGAGAATATTGCTTGCTGTTTATAAAGATATCTGACAATGCAGCACATTTTTCTGAGGTTACAGACTGTCGGTATTCTGCACTGTTCCTTAAAGCAGACCACAGGCTGCACTCTTCTGTATTGCACTCTGGAGAGCAAGCTGTCTTCTGCTTGCAAATGATGAAAAGTGAAGTGAAGTGGTAAAACCTCTGTAGAAAAAGGTGCCTTCATGTCTAGATTTTTAACTAGTGGAACAAAATTGGTTAATATGTTTAAACGCCAAAGAAAAGGATGCAGCAGAGTAGAAAACCCTCAACACTAAATAGAGTTGATCAGACCACAGTTATATAGAAAGTAAGTATTTTTTTGTAGTCAGTTGATTGTAACGAAATTGAATGAAATTCAATGAAATTGAAATACATGAAATATTAATTACCAAATGTTTGAAATTGGCAGTTGTTTACACGAATATTTAATAAGGTGCGGAAATGTAAAAAGATGTCTCTTTTAAACAATAAAGGCCAGTGGTTTAGTGTGTGGCTAACAAGGGTCTCTTACCTTTCTGCAGACATCTGTCAACATGGATGTAAAGGTGAACAACAGGAGGAGAACCGGGGTAAGAAGTGTAATATGACTTCAAATAAATGTATTGTATATCAACACGGAAAAATTGCTTAGAAGGTCACTGCTGACGTCTAATCTGCAACGTAGAAGTTGTTAGTTCAGTTTAAACTAAATATATTCCTCATGGAGCTCTTCTCATACACAGACACAGAAAAACAGCAACAGAGAGAGGGAGAAAAATAACCTCAGGGGGTCCATATGCAGGGCAGCCCTCCTCCCTCCTAGGTGTTGTAGACAGGACTATCATTACCTTCTTTTTCACCATCTTCCTCAGTCTGTACCCCGGGGCACCGTTCCTTACCTGGGAATCTTCCTCACGGACCTCACGATGCTTGACGCTGCAGTCAAAGACAAGCTGGAGGTCAGTGATCCTTTGACGGCCTTCCTTTGATGCTGAGTTAACGCAGACTATTGGTGGGGACTCTAACTTGACCGAAAAAAAAAATTCTCTGTTTCAGAATGGTTACATCAACTTTGACAAACGAAGACGGGTATGTATTTTAAAAAAAAAACACCAGATATGGCACAAAAATACTTATGTTGGCTGTTGTTGAAATTTAATTCTGAAAACCTCCCTACTGTCATAAGATGTGCTGTGTATTTTACAAAGTACTCCGCTCTGCTGTTATCTTACTTTGCATAGTAGCTCAGTCTGCATATTAATGTTGCTTACTTCTCCTCCCAGGAATTTGAGGTATTAGCGCAAATAAAACATCTCCAGTCTACATGTAAAAACTGCTCTTTCATGCACGATGAGGCTTTTCTACAGTGGTACAACAGCGTTCCCACGCTAAATGAGGAAGAGAGGTACGTCCGATCAAGAGTGTTTAGACAGTTCTCACAATGTGCTGCACATTGTTACATCCATAAAGGAATAATACAGTTGATCACATCTCTACACTAGTTAAATTAGTTTTGTTCTCACAAGGATGAAAGCAGTGCTTGAAGTTGGCCGGTACTCAGCAGCAGCACATCTACATGTTGCTCTTTGTAGAACCGGGACTTTTTCTTGCGTACTGACATTTCCCATAATCCCCTGCCGCTCTTTTCTGCCCCCTGTTGACCACATTCTCACAGCAAAGGACTCTAACTGTAGTACATAGACATTATTCATAACAGCCTCACAGCTACATTTCATTACCCAGGTGTACAAATTTGTCCCCTTTATTAAAGAGTGTATATTGTAAACATCGGCGATATCTGATAGAATTTTTTATTAATACTTAATAGTGTGCTGATACCAACCAATTTACAGCTAACATGCCAATAAGGGGAGAACAGTCACAGATTTTTTTTTTAACTTCCAGCGCTATATACAAGTAGAGTATCAAGACATATTAGTTCCTTCTCACATTTAATTTCTCATTTGACAACACGATAAGAGCAGCACTGCCGGTGTCATTCATCCAGTGTGGTTGTCACAGTTACAGGCTGTCCAATGAGATTGAGGCAAATATGGACCCGGGCCCCGCTCGCACCCTCAACCCCACGGTTGTCATCACACACTGCGGAGAGTAAGTGTTTATTTCACGTTTTCAGCGTCTGCACATGCAGCTTCCCCAGCATTCCAGCTGCCGTCTCAGCACTGACCAAAATAAAGCGGCCCTACAGTTTGTCACATTGCTCACAGCTGCGTGTTGCAAATATTTCCTGTGGTTACAAGACACTGCTGCCTTCACAGAAATTCACGCCTTTTCCTTTGTCGCTTCACCTTTGGTCACCTAGTTTCTTTGCTTTCATAGCTTTTTCTCCTTTAATAAGAGGAGCACATCTGAAGAGCATTTCTCAAGCCACGTACAGGAGAGAGAACTACTGTGAAAGAATAACAACATGCCAACGCTGGCAGAGCACAGGAGGGGTGGCGCCAGGGTGCAATATGCTCAGTGCGTGTGAGAGAGAGCAGCCAAGCAGTGTGTTTAACAAACAAAGCAGGCGGCCACCTGCGCTCAGTGCACCAAGATGGAGAACCACAGATAGCACTTGTGCCCAGCGTGTGCACAGCTGAACACGCATAGATAAAACATGCGGACGAAGCAGCGGCTGTTTATTACACCTGTGCTCAGACAGAGATGATAAAGACACTGCTTATAACTGTGAGGGCAGTATGTGAACAAATAGATGCTCCCCGAATTATGTAAGCCGTGCCTTGGTGTGTGGGTGTGTTAACTGTGTTAGATCGGCTAAATAGGTCAGTTAAATCGGGTCGTTTAAGGTCAATACAGTAAATGTCACAGAATCAAATAATGCATAGATTGCATTCAGCCTGGATGTCATTTTAGAGCTATACATGCATAATTTAGGCATTGGTTAGTAACCTTGGAGGCTAAAATATTTGTATAATGCTGACTAGGTTCAGTTGTAACAGTAGTGAAAAAGATTTCAAGATGGACTAACTTTTCAGGGCTTTATTTCACTATGACATAAAGGGCAAAAAACCCCTAAGTGCTGAAAGGAATGTGTTGTGGTGCAATGAGTTAAAGAATAACTTGTGTCAGTTAAAGAATAAAGAGGCTGTATGTTGTGACCGGTGTCTCTTAACTTCCCCTTCTTGGTAGGATTCTGTCCTCAGTGGCCGGTCCAGCTGTTGAGGGTGAAAATGCCTTTGATTTCCCTTCACCTGTCAACCACCTGCTGTCTAAGTTTGCCAAAGTAGGTAAAATACAATGTCTTATTTTTTATTTCTATTCTAAATCCACTTGCTGGATTATTACAAATGTTTTATATTGACTAAAATATAAACAAAGACATAAGATCTGAGTATAATTATAATGCATGATGGTTAATGGAGCCATATTGAGAAATAATATTTGCGCTGTTATGGATTGATGATCAAAACATTATTATTGTGCCTAATAATCGCAACCATTATTAATATTTCAGCACATGAAGTCACCTTCCGTCTCCTGTCTGGATGTTGACACCTCATCGCCACCGGCTGACCCCAGTCCTGCCGTTCTGACCCCAGTCAACGACGTCAAATCGCACCGCCGCTCCGTCTCCTGTGGCAACAATCCCACCAGCAAAAGCCCGGAGGCGAGACCAGACATGCGCATAATCAGAATTCGGATGGACTTACAAGATGGAAATTTGTACCGCAGTATAATGGTACTAACTCTCATCGGCACAAGAAGAAGCTCTAAGTTGACAAGAAGTGAAAGGCCGAACAGATCAATTAAATTCTAAAATAGAGACGGCAGTCTCAACATTGTACCTGCAGCATAGTCTCGATTATCTGACCTAAACAGGACCTGTGGGTTCAATTCAGTTTAATTTACTGTCACAGAGCACATATGTCACACAGTGACACAGCAAAGGTTTGAAGATACATGGCAGACAGTACATATAACAGGTATAAAGTAAGGCATCTGGCAACTGAGGAGAGGAAAACAAAAATGACACCGAGAGGGACAAAAATAAACCTCTGGTGGTCCAAGTACCAATGGCTGCACAAATCACAGATTTGAAAAGTTATTATTCATTTTCCTACCATAATTTAAAAAACATGGTACAGAACTATTGCCAATTGCTGTGAGTTTGAGTTTGTGGATTCCAGCAGTATAAATACAGGCTACAACCACGACTCTTTCCATCCCCTGTTTATATCCAGGAGCTCGAGTTTCATCAAGGGAACCTTGAGTATTTAAGGCAGATTTTACAGTGGAAGTTTGTCTCATGGCAGTGGTGTGTCTGCCCACTTGATAGAACATCTTGCCAAGGAAACAAAATGATTTTCCTTTAACTTTCAGAAAAATTTCTGAAATTTTTTGATAATTTTTCGCTGCAAATGATGCGGTGCATCATCTTATATAATTTTTTTCCAGCATTCAACTCATACAACACATGGACCGGCTGTGTCGGATAAAGCAGAATATCAGATAATCGAGACTATTTTGATACCACGGTATTAGAACAGCTAGTGAGTTGGCGTGTGTCAGAGAGCTGGATGTATTTTAATGTGAAAATGTAACGCCATGTTTGTATGTGATTTAGAGCATCCAAACTGAAACTCCCACACAACTGTTGCTTGTGTTTCAGGTGACAAGCAATGACAAGACCCCATCTGTGATCAGCCACGCACTGGAGAAGCACAACCAGGACCCGAAGCACACGCCCAGATACGAGCTCATCCAGCTGCTGCCTGACGGAAAAGGTACAAATACGGCATTTATGATCTAAAGGCAAAAATGGGATCATTACAGGTAGCAGGCAGAGCGAATGGTTGAGGGCTCACTTGACAGCTGAAATGGAAAAATCACTGAAAATGAAAAGTCTGCCAAGAATATATTCCACACATACATAAATCAGGGGTGGGGTGCCTTGACTTTTACGGCCACAGTCTTTACTGTGAAGTGGTCCAGGGTCCGAATGCGTGGAAATCCTAATTTTACATGTCTAAGTAGAAAAAAATTTATTTTATTTTATTTTATTTATGTGTGGTGCAAGTTCAAGAATGAGTCTGACTATAGCTGTATCATCGTGTTCTTCGTCAGATAATCTAGCATTTATGGTGGCTTTAGTGTATAATCTATTTCTGCAGCCTAAAAATGGATAAACTGTATTGTTCCTTCCTGGGACCTTTGTTCAGCACCCTGTCACATCCTGGAGGCAGTAACACTACATAAACATGTACTGAACTTAATTTAACTAATAATTTTACAGTTGCTCCTCCTGACTGTATTGGTGGGCCACACCCTGACCTCAGTGGTGTCCAAGACAGTGATTTTATTTCAGCGCAATATCCTGCTGTATAAATCAGAAGAAAGTACTTCTGTAGGTTCTTCACATAAGAGAGATGACTAACGGAGGAAAATAACAATAACACTGTAGAAACCGCAGCATACAGCCTGTCTGCATCTGATACTTACCTTGATGACATGGAATAAGATTATTATTCTGGTAACAGAATTTCAGGTTATTATACATTATAATGAATGTGTCACGGTGCTGGTGAGGGGAATTTCTCATCTCCGCACTAGTTTGCAGACTGTGACACATAATGAAATATGTCTTTGTTCCTGTCAGAGCTGAAAATACCCGCGGCAGGAAACGTGTTCTACGCTATGACCTCATCCAGCGTAGACTTCCTGTTGAGACAGCAGGGCGCGAGCACCCCCAGCGGCCTGCAGTCGCTTGGCACGGAGACCAGCGCCACCTTCCCGCGGATCAAAACCAAGGGCCGGAATCTGGTCAGGAACCTGTTCTGATTCGCCCTGTTCGTGTCCCGCCCTCCACCCGGCTGGAAACACAGCTGAGCCGTGTAATGCCGCCTCTGCAGGGATGAGGGGATGCAGTAAGTAGTGAAAATGGCAACAGCTAACAGCATAGACTGGGTGGCTAAAAATACTGTCCCTAGTTATCCTTAAGTGTGTTTTCCTGTTTCTGAGAAGCTGTTCCAATCCAAAGGCTTTTCTATCAGTCAAATACAGTAATACCTCGATCAGCGCTTCCTCAATGGTGCTCCTTTATTTTAGCCCTTCCAGTAATTTGTCATAATAATTTGCCATATTTTTAACATTTAAAAAAAAAATTGTTCTAAAAATCTTTTTTTGCAGGTTTCTCATTTTTTCCTCCATCGATTAGCTACCTCCTATAGTGCTGTGTTTCAACCGTGCACTTTGGTTAGCCCTTTGAGTAAGTAATTTATTAATAATTGCAGCATGAGTCATATTTTTCAAAATGTAAAAAAAAAATCTTGTCATCCATAAAATAGTTTTCTGTGTTTATTCACTATTATTAAAGATATATCCGTCGATCCATTTTCGTTAACCGCTTCTCCTGAGGTCTGGAGCCTTATAAAAGGTACAACTAATCTATTTTGTATTATGTTGCACAGTTTTCCAGTTTCGTGTATACAATATACTGTATTAATGACATATTACAGTTCTGTTTCATTACACTCCATTTCTCAGCACCGCATCTATAGCCCTAATCCAGGTATTACTGTATGACTATCAGAGGCGATGGTTTCCAGTTTATAGTATGTTCATCACATTAAGTGACCTTAATGGCTCACCTGAGACCATGACCCCAGCGGTGGAAACTCGAGCCTCATGTATGGCTGTGGCCTCAGTTTACACACTATGCAACTATAAACTCCACCAGGAATAAATGAAAGAAACCAGAGAAACACCACACCTGGTATTTAGCTGTACTTTAGACAGGAAACCTCTATCTGCCTTTCAGGGGAACCTTCATCGTAGCTCCAGCGCTACTTTCAGTCAGACATTTGAGCCTCATGAATCAGATCCTCAGGCAGGGTGCTATGGTCCAAGTCTCAGGTGGATATTAGCATTTTACACTTGAAAAAAGCACTTCAGAGGTGAAAGTAGGTGTTAAAGTGTAGGTGACTGTTTGTAGGTATTTGCTCTCCAGTTAAGCACAATATTACCGTTAACTGGATACCTGATGGCCACCTTTCCAGCATCAGCAGCATCACACTGGGATGGAAAGGGATCATTACTGTTGTGGACTGTCACTGCTGCGTCGAGGTGACGGAGAGTGACAGACAGAGAAACTGACATTCGCAGCTCTGTAGGCCCTACAGCAGGCTGACAATAAGTGAAGTTCCTGTAAATAGAAAAAAAGGAAGAAAAAAAACTAGCTGAATATATTGCAAGAAATAAAACATACATTTTATTTTTGGTACTTTGTAACACTATTATTTTTACATCCATTTTTCATGTCAGAGTATTTATCTGAATATAATGAATGTACATTTATTGAGATTTCTTGACGCTAAAATTTGTTTACATACCCATGAAAGTAAGAGAGAAGATTATAAGGCATCTTGGTAATGCTGCCAGCTGTAATATTTGTGACATTTGCTAGAGGAATATTTGTCATGGAACCTCGAGTAAAACTGGGCTAAGATACAGTGGACCCAAAGTGCCAGACTTATTATTGTCATGTTATAATGGTTTTTTGGGATATTAAAATGTGGGCTAAAACAAAAAAAAAACAAATATGCAGAATTACCATTTCACAACATAGAACCATTGTTAAAGGTGGCCCTTACGCTCACATCCTTAGTTCATTAACTCCAGCTCAGTTTCACAGTGCTGGATTCATGTGACAATACACAGGATCTGTAACACAAAAACATAGTTTTGACTGCCTATATTTGCTGACATTTTGCACTATATGCAGAAAATGTGGCTTACTAAAACGTATTAAAATGCAAGTTAATAATTGTATGTCTCCATATGTGGATCAATATGGACAGATAAACACGTCTTGGAGACCCTACGTATGGTCCATGATGCTAATAATTGAGCCAGAGCGGCTGTTACTCCTTCCGTACTTATCAGACTTCTCAATCCGCTGTTTTCCAGTAGGCCAATGCCTAGGTGAGACACTGTCACCCGAGGTAAAACACTAAGTGTCAGACTGTAGGTTAGGGGCCAGCTGCTCTTGCAGAACTTTTGAGAAGGTTGTGGCAGAGCAGCAATCCAACGTGAGCTGCCTTTTGCTCGTGAAGTAGCTCAACGAGCACGACTGAGGTAAAAGCGGCACGTGGTGAACGTACCTGTCAGAGCCCCTCCTGTGAGATCCGACCCCAGCTGGCGCCGAGCCTGTGAGGTCCGTGCCCTGAAGCAGGTGGGGTGTGTGGACGTGAGGCTGGGCGCCAGCCTTGTACAGTTTGGCTCGTTCTTTGAGACAGAGGTGTAAAATGGTAATGCAAATACCTCATTTTGAGGTAAACTACACTGTCGGGCAAATATGCACACATAAGTGTCTTGTGGCGCCTCAAATGGGTTGGACCAGTCGGTCAGCAACCCTCTCCTGGTTGTGTAGAAACCAGACTGGAAACATCCCCTGACAGCAGAATGGTTTAACGTTGTTTGTTTTACTACAAATCTAATAAAACTTGTTCTGCATTTGCTTAATGCTGTGAGAATCTGCATTACCTGGTGAACCTGAAAGACGCCGATTCAGTCGGCTGTGTTTATATCTGATGTTTTCAGCCATTTCTGCACTACCTGTTAAATATGTTGAATAATAAACAGTCTTTTTTCATATTTCTACCTCGAATTTTGCCTCTTTTGTGTTTATTAACGCATGACATGCACTGCAGAGTCAGATCACAGGAGTATGTTATCCTATATTAGGTTTTCCATTTACCACAAAACTCTGCCGTCATTTGTTATTGTGAAATATTTTTACATTAACCGCATAGATTTCATATGTTTAGATTCCAATATCTTGAAAACAAACATCACAATACAACACACAAAGCAACCTACCAGGGTTAAAAGAACCAAAAAAAGTAACATTTTACCCTGTCCATGATAAGCAATGAACCGCATTTTCTCTATAGTACTATGTTTAGCTAAACCCAAACATTTAAAGACAACACACACTTCATGGTCTCAAAAAATTACTGGTAAAACAAAAAAGAATTGCAAATTTGCCCTGATCTTTGTGTTGTTACACAACACCTGACACACTTACACACCAATCACAGAGAGCACCTTATATAAAACCCCAAACATGTCTTACACGCTCTAACATTCATCTGTTCTAACATCAAAACTTCAGCATTTTATTGGAAGAGTGACACATTCATGGATATTTATTCAGAATCAGTGTAGTGCCTATAAAAAGCTTTTCAGTATGTAAAATGTGGAGGAATGATGTCAGTACGGAAATGTACAATTGCCAAACGTTATTCTGATGCTCTCCGTGAAAATGTTCTTGCTGTACACAAAGATCTCAGTATTTCCAGCATTGAAGAATCATCAACAATTACATACCATTGTTAAACATGTCATCTGTGGGACCTTACATTATATATGAGTACATGGTACATCACAGGAAATGTTTCATTTTCATAATTTCAGTATGGAATCATTTTAATGTTCAGATTAAAAAGCTACTTCCACAGATGGCATTTCTATTAATTAAATTACTTGTATCCACAGTTAAGTGCAATCAATGCTCCGATTTTTGTCTGAATTATTATACATGCATCTGTAAACGGGATTTAAATATAATGGTACCCCGTGCGTCCACATCTGGAACGATGCAGAGCTCACACGCCTGCCCCTTAGCCATCACAGGGGTAAAACTCCACCACTGCTGTTCTGTAGGCCTTCCACACAGCTGAGTTGCTGTGGCACACCGTCCCGCCTCCCCTCTTCTCCTCTGCCTCGTTGCGGTTGATGTCGCCCACGCAAATCCAGTTCCCGGTGTCATCAACTTTGCCCACAGCCCACTTGGAGTGGTCCTTGGTGGTGCTGAACTTTTCCATAGCGCCCAGGGAGATGGTTTTCACATTGAGCACCTCCCAGCCCTGGGAGCAGTCTGAGGGCAGGATGCCAATGGAGTCTTGCCAGAACTCGACCAGCAGGTTGGACTGGAGCGCCGGTGCCACCCAGGAGTGGTACAAGTCTGAAAAGGAAGAGATTAAATAATGGTCCAATGATGAGCCATTAAAAAAGAAGAATATGGTCAAGTTCATGAAGATTTTTTCATCACAAACTGATTTTACTGGGGCCAATTTTGTACAATCACCAAAATTTTTATAGTTATAATCTGACTTCGAGTTATAAACTGTCAAACCATGATTTTCTAAAAATACAAACTGTTTATTTGTCTGATATCAGGGTTACATTTTGTTCTTTAAAAAAATTTATCAAATTTCTTTTGGAACACAAGAGTTGGCAGAAAGACGTGAGCTATATTTACCCACTGTGCTGATATATATCAGCAAAACAAACCCATAAACAACTAGGCTGTGGGACCACCTGAATTCCATTCATTTCTGCAGTGTTTCAGTGTTTCTGAACGAACACTGCTCACGTTTATGAGATGGATCTGTCATTAAATCAGTCAACAACCAGCACTTTGTGGAGATCGTATATTTCTACTATTTTCATTCATTTTAAAATGTTTTCATTTTTATGCAGCTTGAAGTGAATAAAGTGAATAAAAGAATTACAGCAAAAATGTTAGTCCTGCAGTTTTTTTTTTTTTTTTTTTTTACATACAGCTGCAGCTAATTTTTTCACACAGTATAACGTATAAATAAATGGAAGGAGGTCTGTATATTAAGTTTTTATTAAGTATGACGTATGGGTGCAGTGTCTGATGTTAAGGACACAATGAGCACGATGAAAACACGTGTTTGTAACTTGGGGAGCTGGGGCACCAGTTGCCGCAAATGAATGGATGAATTATGAAATGCTTCCAAGGCTGAATATTTTTATTTCTCCTAAAAAGATTCAGCTTTCATTTTCCCTGATTGGTGCACAAACTCCTGAATAACTTAATTGAACAGTTGCTTTTAAACACACTACATAATGTCAGAATATCGGTTGTCCCCTTTTTCATATTAAACTTTCTTTCTATTTGGCTGTGATTCTTTCCATTTCAAAAGTGTGTATTTTGAAATGAACTTGGCCCCTTGAAAGTGCTGCTTTCCCTTTCATTAACACTGTTATTGTGTTACTTTGTCATTGGTTTTCTATCTTTCACAAAAGCATTCAGGGACTCACCGGTGTCGAAGGACGCGCTCTTGGCGAAGCTGGTGAAGGTGCTGCCAGCCAAGGAGGTGAGCTCCACACTGCGGTTGGACAGGATTAAGGAGTGGGGTGTGGATCGAGACCCCTTTCGCTGACTCTGCCCGCAAAGCTCAGCCATGGATGGAACAGAGGAGGCCAGAGAGTCGGGGATGTTGCAGTCATAGATGAGTGGCTCATTGATAGTCAACTGCTCACCTGCGACACACAGAAGGACCTTCATTTACATAAAGTGCTGCAGCACTGAGTCAACACACACACACACACACACAGTTCACATACTCATAAGCTGTAACATTGCATTCTCAGAGCATCATCCTTAGGGAATACATCTTAAGTTTAATTACTGAGGGTAGTATTACTAAATTTCAGGCTATAAGTGTGTGTATGTATATGTGTGTGCCATTTATATTAAAATGAGGCTCTTACTGAACAAACACACTCACAGACTACACTGCACGCTTACAATAGTCAGAGCAGTCAATCAACAGGTTCTTCTGATGGTTACTATGGCAATGGAGCCAGTCATTTGGGCTACTATGAACATTAAATAAATTAAATGACAGATTATACTAGTTTAAATCACTATGTTTATTACCACTCTTCTATTTCAGAAGAACAATAAAGGAGTATAAATGTAGCTAACAAGACATTTTTCTGCATTATCTTTAGCCTCCTACTAATATCGACGTTTATCCTCACCAATATCCTGGAACTTTTCCAGCGGGTAAGTCACACAGAGAAAGTTCTGCCCATTTTTCTCCCCAGTTTCAGGGTAGGAATATCCACCCTCACCCTTAGGAGGGGGGAAATGAGGTGTGCTGTGCACCAACCAGAATCCCTGCGTCTTATCCAACAGAACAACACCTACAGGTGAAAGAGGTGAAAAGGGTGCACCGTTGCATACATGTCATATTTATTTATACATTTAAAATTTCTGCATGAATTTGAAACTACTTATCAAAGATCAAGTAAATATTTTTTATTGTGTATTAATCCAAATATTTATTGCAGACATTAGCAAATGCTTCATTACTCTGACACCACAAGGTGTCGCCTTGAACATTTTAGCTATTCGTGGTGCAGTAAATCTTACAGGACAAAATTAAACAAAAAATAACAACATGAACAGATGCAAATAAACACACAGTGGACTAGCAGTTTAAAACGTATGTAGAAGAACACATATTTCTGTTTATTAATTAATAGCGACAATTAAAACAAAGCATTTCTACCATATGATGGAGTGACAGATTCCATTACAGGGAAGGGGAAGGTTCCACTAATACCTTTGGTGTGGCCTTTTTCATGCCGCACAGCAAAATCCAAATCCGTCTCCTTAGGCTTCTGGTCATTGTACAGAATATATGCAATCTCTCCGGCCTAAGAATGAACACACAGACACACGTACACGTTTATAGCTGGAAATTTAGGAAAGCACGTCAAAATTGGTCAGTTTGCACAATAAACTTAAAAGCCTTTCTGTAACTAGACTACAATATTTTAGCTATGGTAAACAACAACTCTTCTGAAATAAATTTCCAGGGTGAATTCATTCTTTTATTAACCATGTTTAGGCTTATAAAACATCCATAAATGATACATCAGGAATGAAAATACAAGAAATTTGTACAAGGAAAAGCTCATATAGGATTCAACAGTGTGGTGGAGTCTCTGAAACAAACTGTGCAACCACATTTCTGCTTAGGAGATGAAAAGACAAGAACTTCAGACCAGACAACTTCATGATCTTATACTCAGAAAACTGCAGCAGAGAAACAAAACCACGCAAACCATAGTTCCTCTTTTAAAGGGTCTCCTGTCCTACTTTACAAGTTTCACAATGTAGAAACTAGTGCTCATGAGGGGGGAAAACCCTAAAAAACACAGTCCTAAAATTTAAACTGCTCTTAAATTTTTTTTTTAATCAATAAATAAGTAGACAGAACTCAGTGACATGAATAAAGCTGTAAAATCTATTTCATGTCTTTGTGATGGAATCCTGCATGTTTTCTCAAACTTTAAATACAGAAAGATGCTTCGGGTGTAATATTGACTGGAATGGAGTTCCCACCTCTCCCTGTTTGTACAGCTGGCCCACCGTCCTGCCCAGAGCTCCTTTGCTGTTGTTGACCAGCACAGCCCCCTCGGTCCACCCCTCACTTCCAGGTTCCATCAGCAGATACTGGAGCCCGTCGCCCTTAGGGTGGTGAGGCAGGTGAGGCAGTTTGTACAGGTAGAACCTGGGGGGGATGCAGCAAACCATTTTTACAGGCCAGCATCTGTACATCATGGAGGAGCCCCATGTGGCCCTGGTAGGGGGGGCACAGCAGACGCAGGAGCCCCACGTGGGGGGCACAGTGGACACAGTCAGCAGCCAAACATTTCACACCAACATGGGGCGACTCCCCCGTGACAGCAGACTACATGAGACACTGACGTCGGCCAAGAAACACTCAGCTGCAGCGTGAAAAAATGCACATTAAGTGAGGACAACCAGCCAAGATGCTGACCAGTCAGTGGGCCCCCCACGGTCGTCGTAGCAGGAGATGGGAGTGACAGCTTCTCCAGGGGCCACATATAGGAGAAGGAAACTGAGCCAAAGCATGATCTGGAATGGCAGAAAGTGAAGTTAAAACGAATAAATGTTAAATAAAACACATCTAATGACTATTTGTAGATCTTAGTGTCGTGTCTCCAACACCGTAAGTTACCGTGGTGGAACGGATGCCACCTTAACACTGGTTAACAATCTTGGGATAAAAGCACGTGATAAACGAGTAAGTGAACCAAACGGAGTAAATCTCGAGCGAGGTGCGGCACAAGCACCAGCCGACCAAACTGACAGCTGCAGCTCGGCAGTTTTAACCAAACTTCCAGCAACAAACATTCACGACAAGCTGTGACTGAGTTTCACTTACCGACATGTCGGGTTTGTTGTGAGCGGCGACAACTGGGCGGCGTGCGGAGCCGCGCGGAGGGATCACGTGTCCGCGAGCGCCCCTCCCAGCCCGGGGCCCCAACTAGTCTGCCGCTGTCAGTTACTGGTGCCGTGCAGCTAGTAGTGCCGTTCACTAAGCCAAAACTAGCGTTCGATTCAGCAGCTGCTCTTTAGTGAAGTGAAACGACTCTCTTATTTTCACATACGTTATTTATTAAACCGAAAGTAGTCTCGCATTGCCGCACAAGTTCTGTGTCATCTTCAAACTGCTCTCTCACGGCACATCTGCGTTAACTAACCCAAACTAGTCCCTCAACGCACGTTTGTTCTTTGCCATCCCAAAATAATATAATATTAGACATCTCTAACCTACACTAGTCTCCCAAAGAAGGCTTGTTCTTCACTAACCAAAACTAGCCTCCCGCAGTGCATTTGTTCTCTGCTAACCAAAACTAGTTTCTAACTGAACATTTGTTCTTTATTGAACAGCAACTAACCCCTCACTGTTGCAGGTTTCATCATCATCTAACTAGTCTCTCATTGCACAGTTTTTCTTTCCCAACCCAAACTAATCTATTGCATGTTTGTTTCCTGCTAACCCAAACTTCCCTACCGCTGCATATTTATTCTTTGCTAGTCACCAGTTTTCAGTTAACTTGTCTATTAAACAGAAACATGTCCCCCCTCAACAACATGTTTCACTTTATGCAGAAGATGTGTGAAAATGATCTTTCCAGTTTGTTACATGAAGCCTTGTTTATATATCCACCATTAAAACAGGTGAACAAGGTAAAAGTGGTTTATCTGGTCTAAATGTAGTTTGGTAAACTAGGCAAGCACGAATCTTTGAATTTTGTACACCGGGCAGCATCGTAGTGTAAGTATTGACCTTGTGAGCTGGGAGTACTGGGTTCAAATCCTACATTTGATCCAGTACCCTTGAGGGGAGTAGTTATCCTGACTTGATAGGTTATGACTTGGTGTTTATATGGGTAAATCATTGTTAAATTGCTTATCTGACACGATAAGTCACCTTATACTCGACCTATGCTGTTCTTACCTGACAGTCACCACCCACTGCTTCCTCCTCTGCCTCGTTCTTCACATTCTTTTCGCTTTTTGTACTTTGCTGTTGAACATAACATGTTTGCACTTCTTCATTCTTCCATCTGTTCCACAAGTGGCCCAAGGCTCAGTTCCTCACTTCCTTTCCAGTTGTCACCTGCTTGTATATTTTCAGTTCACTAAAATCAAATATTAGCGGATATACAATAAAATTAGCGGATTAGATCATAATGTTTTGAACATGATGCCCTTTTGACTCTGTTTGGGGGCTTTAATGTTTTATATTTATAGATTTACAGTCTGCCTGCTCTTTGAGGGAGCAGATAGGAAGTTAAAATTGAATTAAACCCAACAGGCTTGTCACTCCAGCAGCTCAGTGAAAGTTCAGCCAAGTGTATGCAAACCCTCTAGCCTGGTTACAACTCCTTCCACCACATCTTCTCATCATCATCCACATCTTGAAGCTTAAAGACTTCCTGCAGTTACCGCAACTAAACCCTTTCAGCCGTTCTCCTTCATCCGTACTTTTATCTACAGTACTGTGCAAAAGTCTTAGGCACCTGTGGGAAAAATGCTATAAAGCGAGAATGGTTTTAAAAATAATGCCATGAATACTTATACTTACACTTTTGCACAGTACTGTATTTTATCAAATTTGCATTCTCTCAAACTCATAAAAATATAATCACAAAATGCACATTTATGTACAAACATGCAAATGTTCCTATTTATAAATAAATAATACTCACTCTGGTTTAGATTTGAGCAAAGTGTGGATTTTTTATGTGTAATCACTTCTTTCTATTGTAACCTTGATGCTTCAGCTCATAGAAGGAACCAGGAAAACAAACTCTGACAAAAGTGACTCAGATTTGATCCCATCTCTACTCACCAACATGATGAGGCTCATAAAAATAGAAGGTGACCAGCAAGTTAGTTAACTAAGCAACTGTAACTTAACACTGTAAGGTGTATTGGAGAAAAAACAAGAGCTAAATGAATAAACGTACTACAGTATAAAAGGATGACAGCTGAAAAACTTACGTTATAACTGTCCGAATATTACAGGTGACACTAAAAAGTGTCTCAGCGCCAGAGGTGGTGGCTGTAGGTCAACAGGAGCCAGGATATTAAAAGCTTATGTCCCAAAAAGGTATTTCATGGCATTCTCTCTCCAGGAGGCAACTTTGATATATACCAACTGGAGAACTTCTCCTTCTGTCTTTCCATCTGTTTTTGTAAATGTTCACAATTAATATGTTGAATCAGTTGGAAATAATTTTTATATTGTTTATGATGTTTTAATTTCTGTATTTTCATCTCTGCGGTGCTGTGCTGGTTAAAAGTGTGACACAGAGCAGTGTTTCCATGATTGTTCTTTTATATTAAAATGCAAATTTTATACCATAAGCAGCATTGCAAACATTTCCTGCCCATCACTGTATGAAAACAGAAGTTTTTGTGTGAACAATAGGAAGAGAATCAAAGTGTACAGTGTTTGTGCTCAGTCTTCCAGAATGATCTTTTATACGTGATGAACTCTTGTAAAAAAAAAAAAAAAATCAGTTTAAACTGTGAAAATTTTTGTCACCAGTGAGACCTACATTACACAGTCACGTTGAGCCTTTCATTTGTTTATGAGAATGAAAGTGACAAAGTGACAAAACTAATATAACATTAATATAACAATTTTTCTGTAGATAAAATTTGCACTTCCAAGAAATTTTTTAATGGATTCATCATGTGTACTTGTCAAAATGACTATTATTTTCTTTACATTCTCACAACAGTGTTTGCTGGTAGTCCATAGTCGTGTTGTTTTATTTGATTACACACAGAACATTAGAAGCATTTAAATTATGACACTAAAAGTAAGAAGCCTTTCAATAACTTAAATCTGAATCTAAAATCTGGTGAAATTTCAATCCACTTTTTTATAAATATGTTTTTGTCAATGACATTACCGGTGCCCCAGCTGGACACCGACACACTGGTTATCACATTCTGAACAATGACTTGCACATACTGAAAATATGCTGAAAAGAGATGGATTGTATTTCACAATGTACTTGAAATAGTGCCAGTGCTGTTTCATCTCTAGGCTCTTTGGTGCATTTTTTTTTAACCCAAAACGAGCAAATAGATCATTGACTGTAATGCCTAATGCAAGCGAACGTGATTAGACATCTATTTCGTGGCTTCGGAGCAGACTTGCTCTGGCAAAAATGTGGAACTTGTGCCTGGAAGCCTGCCTGTTGTGATCCTCACCCCTGCAAAAAAACAACCTTCCATTCCCAATCCCTGGCATCAGTATCGCAGTGTCATAGGGAGCTCTGTCCTCTGTTCATCCATTCGCCCACCTTGGACCTTCAACAGCAGGGAGAAGAAGTCCTCATCATCCATTGGACAAGGAGGAGCACTGCGTTGGTCCTCTAGTCTCCCTTGGGCCTGGGAGACATAAGGAAATAATCAAGAGACTTAAGTAAACAGGAATACTTGCCCATTCATGTCTGTTGCTGGCAACAAACTAGACTATATGAATTGTGCAGTTCAAGTTTGGCACTTTGTTATTAATCAGTTATTGTACACAGTTTCACCCAAAAAAATGTTGAAAATTACTTGAGAGGTCAGAATCATGTTGTACAGATCCTCTTTAGGTGCCGCTTTGGCAGCAGCTGCCTTTGGTTCCAGTCGCTTTATGCTGTTCTTCTTCTTATTCACTTTAACCTGACACGCTTCTGGTGAGGATGGACTGTGCAGCTCTGCTCGCTGATCATCAAGTCGACGGCCTTGGGAGGTAGCCAGCAGGTCAAAAAACTCCTCCTTTTGCAGCGAAGTCATCGACGAGAAAATCACTGTCGAAAAATTAGAAGTTTTATGTAAGTTTCTATGGAAGTTGATGAACAAAAAGACAACTTCAAAGATCAGTGTTCACAACAATAGTTGCCACGCCTTCGAATGTGTTTGTTTGTGGTTTATGTACTTAAAAATCTTTTGAATTCAGAAAATACCTAAACTATATTCAGTCTACCTGAACAATAATGTTGCTGAGACGAGCGGGACAAGGTGCTGAAATGGTTATCTTATAACTCACCATAATACAATTGTACCTCATGTTATGAACACAACTGGGACTGGAAGTCTATTTGTAAATTGTAACTGTAAGTCCATCCACTACATCATAGTCAATACAAGTTTAGTAATATGGCTTAATCCCTTAATATAGTCACATCATATAACGCTGTAATGAATAATATAATGAGTGCATTTTTTTCTGTCCTTTATTGGATGAAAGGGGAAATGCAGGGCAATTTTCCTCTGCAAAAGAGAAATTTTAGACATAAACAAGGTAAAAAGTTATCAGATAAAAGGCAACAAACTGTGGAACGCTGATGTTTGTATCATGTGGTACAAGTGTGAGAGAAAAGCATTGGTAGTTCGTCTGTTTCTTTTCAAGAGGTATGTTGTCTTTTTAAAATAATGTAATTATGAATACCTTAAGCTGTTTATTTTAGGGACATAATGCTATATACAGTGCAAATCTCTGCAGCCAAATTTCTTGATAAAACAAAGTCTTTGAGAGAATTTGTTTAACACAGTGGGGAAACCAGTTTTGTATGTAGCAAAGACTTTTGAGGTTGTCATTTATAAAGACCTCCAGAGTCACAACATGCTTGTGATTAGTGCTTTTAAAGTGAAGCAGAAACTGATAATAATAATAATAATAATAATAATAATAATACAATTCCTTGTTATCATATACTTTATTGACTTTTGACTCCAGTGTAATTTATTATGATTCAAGCTGCAGCCAATAGGATGCACATTGATAATTTAGGATGTTAGTGAACATTTCTGGTACAATAAACAGCAGTCAGAATTGAACCCTGACAATTTACCTTCTCTTCTTAAGAGAACAAAGCCGACATCCTGCACTTCAACACATTCGGAGTTGCAACTTACTAACAAAACAGACTGCTTCCTATCCATGATAAGCTATATAAAATGCGTTTACTGTAAAACGTTTTTCACCTTTGTGTCGTGGGACAGGGGTGCTGGGCTCGGAGTGACACCTCCGTTCTGGGCCAAAAGAGCAACGCTGATCATTGAGCCTTCTTCCTTCCTGAATAGAGCACAACAGCTCGTATAGGGAGTCAGGAAAGTCAGGGGTTAACCTGCGCATCTGAGAGAAAAATACAAAAGAAGGGGATAAATACAGAGCATTGCCACATGTCAGCCTTGTCAATAGATAGAAAACAGAGCAATTCCAGTGAAAAATCCCCTGTATCATATCTCCAAGCTCCCTAAGTTCTAGTGTCTTTCCATTAACTTTGTTTCATTTGAAATCAATGTTACATTTTTTATTTCAGTATAATTTTGACAACACACAGCTGGGACCCACTGTCTTAAGCATATCTATCATGTATTAACTGCTTATACATACATTTGTTTAGCATTATTAAAATGGGTTGTTGCAGTAGGTGACTTACTGGTATTGAACTGACAAATGAAATAGCTGAAATTCAACTTAATATTGCACATAAGTCACTTTAGAAAAATTCAGCAGACCAACTTACAAATACAAGATGAAATTTTGTCGCATAGTGTGGCCTATGTATATGTTGTAAACATGATAACAGAATGTAAGTGTAAGAAAGTTATGAGTTGTGAAATGCAATGTAAGATACAGTATTGTGGCTGATGTTTTAATATGACTAATACAAACCAACAAAATGCTGATGTCATGACACATAGTTTTCTTATTGCACGGGGTCAACAAAATTTTATGAGAACATTCAGCCTGAAAAGGTATTAACATTTCTGTATGTGTATTTATCAGATGGCAGCAAAGTGGGTAGCACTGATGCCTCACAGCATGTGGGCTGTTTAGGTGTGGGTTAAAATCCAGCTCAGTCTGTCTGTTTGCATGTTCTCTCTGTGCCTGTGGGGGTTTCCTCCCATAGTCCCAAAACATGCATTTCAGGTTAATTGATCATGATAAATTGACCATTTTGTGTGTGTGTGTGTGTGTGTGTGTGTGTGTGGCCACCCTGTAATGGACTGGTCTCCCATTCAGAGGTAGTTTCACAGTGGTTACTAATATTGGATGGTTAGTTATGACATTCTTTTCTCCAAAGCTTTACTCAGTGATTATTAACAAGTATGCTGACACCTTTATTCAAAGCAAATTATAATGCTAAATACATTCCAGTAAACTACCTACATTTAAACATTTACAGGTCAGAGCAATGTGACATGCCCATTCACTCATAAACACATTACATGCAGTTTTTACTGATCAGCACTCTTGAATCACGTGCCATTGCGCTATGGGAGGAAACCAGAGCAAACAGAGGAAACCATTGCAGACACATGGAGATTATGCAAACTCTACACAAACAAAATGAAGACTGAACCTACGTACGGTTTCACAGCCCAGGTATATAAAATCAGTATAATGTATATGTTATCCAATATGGACATATTTTCAATATAAAAATGTATATTTTACAAAAAAAGAAAAAACTAGGAATAATGCCGTGCCCTATAATGCTCTATAATTCTACATTACCCCTGTCAAGTCTTGCTTTAATCTCTTTAGTGTTGTGTGTTGTATCCCTTTCTGACTTCACCTCATCTCCTTCCATACAATGCAGGTACAATATCAATCTGCTTTTTTAATGTCTTCATACAGCCTTCATTATCAAATCTTTTTTCCAGAATTCACATCCCCGTGTTATAGCTTTCTTAGATCTTTATACATATCAAAACTTTACATGCATAGCAGTGTTGTTACTGCATCCACTTTTGCACAGTCTGCTAGGAAGGTACATTTCAGTGTCTATCTACATGAAGGACGGTTTTACCTGTTTCTGTGCACCTGGTGGACTCAGGGTATCTTTGCATCTCAGTTTAGGAGCATGTTGGTCAAGGTGCTGTGTTCCTACATCTTTTTCTAACTTTTCACTCTTTCGAGCTTCGTCTTTTTCTGCATCAGCACCTCTTGCCGTCTGCTCTTTCTCAGAATTGACTTCAGCTTGAATGTCTCCACATTTTGCTTCTGTCTCTGGTTCACTGTTGCTTGATGCACCCAGGTTCTCTTCTAACTTGGTTTCTCTGCTTCCTGCTGTCTCACTCTCAATATTCACCTCATCTTCTCTCCTTCCCTCAGAAGTTAACTTTTCTTCACATTCTTGTACTGGCTCCTTTTTCCTCACTTGGTCTGTCCCTTCCTGTGTCTCCGCTTCTCCCATCCTGCATGTCTCCTCCACTGAATCTTCTGTCTCTGCCTCTTTGTTTCCACCTCCACATTCTCCATCTCTATTAATGTTTTCCCCCAATTCTCTGTGTACATGAAAAGAATGCTCTCCCCCACCACCTGTTCTGCTGTTAGCTCCATGCCATTCTAATTCATCTCCTTCCTCAAAAATGAAAAGTGGCTCTAAGTGTTCCACTTCTTTAGGAAAATCTCTGACATCAACAGCTTCAGCACTGAGTTCCATTGACATCGACACCAGTCAACAAGCCCACATGCAAACCTGGTGTAGAAGAAAATAGAAACGTTACTTCAAACAAAAATTTTAAAATAGAAGCCAGCTCTATCAGTCAGTCTGATCTCCTCATAAACATTTCCTTTTACCGTTGTAATAAATTTTTAATAATATAATTGTTACCATTTTTTCTATTATTACGAAAGTCCCACCTTACATATACTGTACATTCTTCATAGGTGAAGGGTTAACTTTCCACTAAAATAAAAAGAACTCTGCTGATAAATGCACAAAGTTTGTAATTTGCTTAATTTGATTAGGTTTTTAAAAGCTTACTAAATGAATCCGATATATTAACATAACATTATTTACATAATAACTGACAGAAATGAATCTCCTAATGTAGAGCAGAACAATATAGGCCTGTGCTGCGTGGCTTTTGGTTTGGGAATCATCTCAAAAGCCGATATTCAAGAGACAAGGTGTCTGATGGGAATACAATTCCATTTTATACGAGAACATGAATGTAATGTGCCACCGATGCAGGAATGTTTACTGGAGTCTGTCCATCCACCCCACCCCCCAGCTGGCTCCTCAGCTTCTTTCTTATTTTGATCACTCTCTCTTACCTGTTTTCTTTCCTTCTGCTTTGCTGTGCATCACCTCCTCGGATCGACACCAGCAGAAGGTACCATCACTTGGGCCTGTGATAAAAAGTTGCAGAGAAAACACAGAAATAACCAAATTCTGCTAGAAAGGGCAGAGGACTGACAGACAGATACACACAGTGCAAACTCGCTCTTTCGAACTGCATCTTTCTCTTCCTGTTCCTCTCTTACCCCACTCACCCTCCTCTTTTCTCTGATATGTGTACGCGTCCCACGCAGAAACAGCAGACATATTTATGAGGTGAAATACCAGAGGGCTAAGTCAAGATTTAACATGTCCCCTCAAGAGTTTGGAGGTGCAGCACACTTTAAAAAAGCACTTATCAGTGTGATACAAAATTTCAAAAACTCAGCATTACAATATAAATTCTGTGAGTTATAGTCCTCTGTTTCCCACTCCTTCTTGCAAAATTAGTCACTGGTGTTTGTTGGGGTGTGAGATTTATGCGCATTAAATCTTACTTGTTCAGCAAATATGATATCAAGCTTATGGGACGTAGAATAACAGGTATTATCTGTTAATATAGTTAAAAGTGACACATGCCTGGTGGTACAGAACATAATCACTTCATATACTACATCATTCTTTTTGTTGTTGACAAAGCAAGATAACATTGTTTTAAATTATCTACAGAAAAAAATGGATTAAACCATGAGCCTTCGCTGTGCTTGCAAGGCATCTGCAGCTGGTAAATGACAGAAAGTATGTTGAAACCCGCTGTCTGTTTGTGTGACACTGAACCTGTGGTTTTATTGACTTCCTGTTGACTCACAGCTAAAGGAGAAGTAGATAGAGAGAATGAAAGAAAAAGAACAACTGAGGGGTCAGAGACGTTGTGCTGGGTATGTTTACGAAGATCTCCAGTATCTTGAATAGTACAGATATTGTAATTTATAATTTCATACTTTTTTACTGTGTGGGTTAAGATACTATGGAACAATTACAACTTTAGGCTGAATATCAGTCTCTCTACATTTTGAAGGTGCTTTCCACTATTTTCTTAATACATTTTATGTTGTAAATACCTGGAAATACAAATAGTAGATTCCACAAGTTTAAACATGACTGAATTCAGACACAGTCATTAAAACATTTAGAAAGACTGTGGTATTTATTGTTTTGGGCTACGTTGGTCAAATTAAAAAAGTACATCCAACCGGTTTAGGGTATTACTGCACTACATTGCGTAGTCTGCCTTTTGCATTTTCCAAAGGAGAAGTTAAAAATAAATAAGACGCAAGAAAAGCCCCCCACTGGAACAGTGTTTTGTGTTTTGAGAACTCTGTGTCCTTTTCGTATCCAAATACATTTAAGTTTGAAATTTAGATAAAACCAAATTAGAGGTCACTGGTAAGATTATTTAGCGTCTGACTTCCATTTATCAATTTTTCAGCTGCTTTGTTATCATTGACACAAGGCAGTGTTGCTTTATGAAAATAAAACAACCGATAACAAGCATGTTAAAATGGGAAAGGGTGCAACTGCAAAAATTCAGTCCAAGATTTTGACCTCCTGAAGTCATTATGATGTAAAACTGTAGACACTGAAGATTATGGACTACTGGTCACTTGTTAAGGATGCCTAAACTCACTAAGAACCTACTTGCAGAATCCCCTGCCTCCCTCAAGTTTTTAAGGTTTCATCAAAGTTACTGAAATAAATATAAGACAAAAATGGATCTTATACCAATTTATTCATGTCAAGGAATGTGCTCATTCAGAAGAAAAGCTGTAAGGCAAAACCACCTGTACCATTGTTCACTTGTTGGACAGCAGGATAATGGGCAGTGTCAGAGTCCCACGGCTCCTGTGGTGTGGGTTCAGAACCAGCCTTGGCTCTCTGTGGGGAGTTTGTGTGAATGCGTGCTGGGTATTCTACAGTCCACCGTTGTGTCTCAGACAAACTGGTGACCATAAAATGGTCCTGAGTGTGTACCTGTGTAAACATCGCAGCCAAGGTGAACCTTTCCTTGCAACTTGTTTCCAAGGATCAACTCAGGATCACGGTGACCCTGTGCTGGACAAGGGATTACTCATAAATGGAGCTTGTCAAACTGCATTTGAGTGAATAAAAAAATTCCTTTCTCATCCCGTTTTCCCATGTGGGTGGTATGTTGGGCCTCCTCCCAGGGTACAGCGCAGTATTTTGCTGTTCCTAGGATTGTGCTTTTCTGGACTGAGACCAATGTTGTACTTCATGGGGTCTGATGGAGCTGCTCTTTCAGCTTAGGGGTCACAGCCCCAAGTGCACATATAACCAGTAGGACTGCCTTGGTTTTCACCTTCCACATTCTTTCCAGTTCCTCCCTCAATCCTTGCTATTTTCCAGCTTCTTTTATCCCTCCTTCCTGGTGTTTCTATCACTCAGAATCACCACTTCCATCCCCACTGCTTTTTTTTCCCTTCCTTGTCTATTACCACTATATCTGGTTGGTTGGCCAGTACCTGTTTATCTGTTTGGATGTGGACATTCCACAGGATATTGGCACTGTTCTTCTCCACCACTCTCCATGACACTCCCAATTTAGACTTGGAGTGTCCAGGCTATATTCCTTACAGACCTTCTTCTATATGATCCCTGCCACTTGGTTGGACCTTTCACTGTCCCTGTCTGCATCTTGCAGCTGCTAAAAGGTACGGGATATTCTCAGGGGCATGTTTGCTGTCTGCACCCAAGGTCTGGCCTGCTCTGTTTCCACTGGTGCTGAAAGCTTATTCTTGTGCTGCTATGATCAGTGCCCATGTACTGCCTCCTCATGTTAGCCACCTCTGTTATCCATTGAACCAAGTCCATATTATCAAATCTTGTCCATGTTTGATTGGTTCGAGTAGCCCATTTACCATTTGACACGGACCTTGTTTATAAAGCTGAAATTCAAGCTGGCATGGAGATTATACATACATCCTGTATGCTGATTTTTCAGTTTGTTACTAGTTTCAGACACTGCAGACACTGTGCAAGAAAATCCCAGATCTCAGCAAAACTGGCAGCATCAGTAAAGGCAGAAGTGAACACTTCAGATCATGAAATCTAAGACTAAGTGCCAGGTCATCAGTGTAGTTGTTCTTAGATACTTATAAACAATGAAGTTTTTTTGCTGAGCAAAGAGGGTTTTGCTGATGAAACATGTGATTTCAAATAGAAACCCCTGAGTTTGGCGGTCTGTATAGTGTGTGTGTATATATAAAATTCATTTTGCATGCTTACTTACAACATAGATTAAAATTTATGTAACTAAAATGAGTCAAATATAGGTCTATGTAAAAATGACCACATCGAGGATATGTAAAGGTCAACATATTAACATTTTTAAATGATCCACTGCCCTGCCCCAAGTGACCACTATATACAGTACTGTGCAAAAGTTTTAGACGGGTGTGGAAAAATGCTGCAAAGTAAGAATGCTTTCAAAAATAGAAGTGCTAATAGTTTATTTTTATCAATTAATAAAATGCAAAGTGAATGCACAGAAGAGAAATCTAAATCAAATCAATATTTGGTAGGACCACCCTTTGCCTTCAAAACAGTATTAATTCTTCTAGGTACACTTGCACAAAGTCAGGGGTTTTGTAGGATTATAGTCAGGTGTATGATTGACCAATTATACTAAACAAATGAGAATGAACATCGTTTTCATATGTAGGGTGAAACACAGTCATTGACCGAAACAGAAACAGCTGTGTAGGAGGCTTAAAACTGGGTGAGAAACAGTCAAACTCTGCTAGAAAGGTGAGGTTGTAGAAGACAGTTTCATGTCACAAGTCATCCACCATGGCAAGACTGAGCACAGCAACAAGACACAAGGTAGTTATACTGCATCAGCAAGGTCTCTCCCAGGCAAAGATTTCAAAACAGACTGGGATTTTCGAGATGTGCTGTTCAAGTTCTTTTGAAGAAGCACAAAGAAACGGGCAACGTTGAGGACCGTAGACGCAGTGGTCGGCCAAGGAAACTTAGTGCAGCAGATGGAAGACGCATCATGCTTACGTCCCTTTGAAATCGGAAAATGTCCAGCAGTGCCATCAGCTGAAAACCAGCAGAAACCAGTGCGACCCAGGTACACCCATCTACTGTTCGGAGAAGTCTGGCAAGAAGTGGCCTTCATGGAAGAACTGCGGCCAAAAAGCCATACCTTCGATGTGGGAACAAGACCAAGCGACTCAACTATGCACGAAAACATAGGAACTGGGGTGCAGAAAAATGGCAGCAGGTGCTCTGGACTGATGAGTCAAAATCTGAAATATTTGGCTGTAACAGAAGGCAGTTTTTTCGCCAAAGGGCTGGAGAGCAGTACAAGAATGAGGTTCTGCAGCCAACAGTGAAGCATGGTGGAGGTTCCTTGCAAGTTTGGGGCTGCATTTCAGCAAATGAGGTTGGGGATTTGGTCAGGATTAATGGTGTCTTCAATGCTGAGAAATACAGGCAGATTCTTATCCATCATGCAATACCATCAGGGAGGCGTCTGATTGGCTGTATGTTTGGGGTTTTTGTCCTGCTGCAGAATAAACTTGGAGCCAATGTCATTAAGAATTATCTTCAGCGTAAAGAAGAACATGGAGTCCTGGAAGTGATGATATGGCCCCCACAGAGCCCTGATCTCAACATCAAGTCTGTCTGGGATTCCATGAAGAGACAGAAGGATTTGAGCAAGTCTACCTCCGCAGAGGATCTGTGGCTAGTTCTCCAAGATGTTTGGAACAACCTCCCTGCCGAGTTCCTTCAAAAACGGTGTGCAAGTGTACCTAGAAGAATTGATGCCATTTTGAAGGCAAAGGGTGGTCCTACCAAATATTGATTTGATTTAGATTTCTCTTCTATTCATTCACTTTGCATTTTATTAATTGATAAAAATAAACTATTAGCACTTCTATTTTTGAAAGCATTCTTACTTTGCAGCATTTTTCCACACCCGTCTAAAACTTTTGCACAGTACTGTATTTGAAACTAAACATAACCTAAATGAAACTAAATTTTAACGTCTGCTGGTTTTTATTTCTATTTGCTTCAGTCATTTCAGTATGGTCTTGTAAAGGTAAGAAACACAAGCACAGAGAAGGATCGTGTTCACTGATTTGGATGTTTTGATGCCACCGACATTCTCCATCTGATAAATAAGCAGCTGTGTGCAACTTCACAAAACAGATTTCTGTCAGTCACTTCCTTTTGTTAACCACTTATTCTAGGCAGAGTAGTGATGATCCAGAACCTGCCCTGGAACCACAGTTCACATCTTCAACTGGACAGCAGTACATCATATGAGAAACATTCTCATTTTCACTATAAATGAGTATATGCTGATGTTTTGTGTAGAGCTGCTATTTGGAAAATGCTTATATAAAAGAACAGCTTGCAAAAATCTGAAATCAGGAAAAATGAGCAAAATTTGGGCCTTGTAAGTGGTAAGAAGCAGTATAGGAAGATTAAGTACCTAGTTTTTTATATTCTGACAAGTTTATAGTTGGAGAAAACCTTCAACCAGTATTGTAAACTGTTAAACATGGGAGTGAATGTGAAATGATATTTGTAGCAAACACGTGGGAGTCGCTGACACCAGTAACCACTCCGAACGGTCATACAAGAGCAAAGCAAAAGGAAGCACTTTCAAGGAAGCGATGCAAAACAATGTTTCTTCATTGCATATAATAAAGTGGATATAAAAAGTAAACTTATCCAGAATGCACATTTTTGTCATGTAAAGCAGGAACATCAGGATGAAGATGGACAATGTCTGACTTGATTTTTCAAGATTTCACTAAAACCTGCAATTTCAAAAATTTGTGTACACCTATAGTCATTGTATATTAGATATTATAAGACTGACATGGTTTCACAAGCACAAGT
Organism: Arapaima gigas; assembly: GCA_900497675.1. Classification (NCBI taxonomy): domain Eukaryota; kingdom Metazoa; phylum Chordata; class Actinopteri; order Osteoglossiformes; family Osteoglossidae; genus Arapaima; species Arapaima gigas. The sequence goes on along the minus strand of UFQX01000711.1, from coordinate 92,269 downwards.
CAAGCACCACCTTTGGTATCTGGAATTATGCGATTGAAACAATATGAAAACCTCTGTGGACACTTCTGGAGAACAGAGGAACATTTTCAGAACCTTTATTTGTCAAAGAAACAGTGAAGGATGATTCCCTTCTTTAAGAACAGTCCAGTGTTCCTGACCCACATTTCAGGATTTGGATGGCTGCACCCTCAGAAGTGATGCTATTTTGAAGACAAAAAGTGATTTATCTCCATATTAATCGCTGACAGTCTTTTGTTGTTTAATTTTTATATTTTTCACCTTCAGTCAAATACCCTAGTCTGTCTTTTGACATGAGCATTAGTGTACACTTGTCCACAATTTTATTAGGAGCAAAATGACTTGACAAAGAATTCTTCGGTCATTGCTAATTTCTACATTATAAACCACGAAGAAATATTTTACTTTCGTGACAAGTAGTCTATAGACAACTTTGAAACAGACTTGAAATATAAAACACGCGCCAAAGAGATCATAAATCTAATTTTTTCAGTTCTATAAAGAAAGCCTTTTGTGAAGAGGGTGTAAAAAATAACTGGAGATAAATGATGGCCATATTCTAAAGACAGACAGCAAACACTGCCACAAAGAGGTGGTTTCTCTCGACTCCCCTTTAAAGCATCAAACAGGGTTGCGAATGTAGCGCGCGCTGTGTGTAAACGTTTGTGATTTATTTGCATTGTTATTGTCTGCGGGGGAGGTAATAAACGAGTTAAGGTGGCCCCGGACGCCGTCGTTTCTCTGCGGAGCGCTAGGGGACCCTGCTGTGTGCGAACTTTTCCACGGCAGCCTGCGCGGCGCCACGCACAGCCACAGCGACTGGAGGGAGGGAGGCACGGCGCGCCATGCTGCAGCAGCAACCGCTCACGGGGAACGGGCCTGCAGGCCGCGGCCTCGCCTTGAACGCGCACCCGGGTCTGCAGCCGCTCAACTCGGTGCACCCGCCCTCGCAACACCGCTCCGACGGAGAGCCGGGCCTGGACGGCTCCGAAAACGGACTTGAGAATCGCAGAGACATTGGGGACATTTTGCAGCAAATAATGACCATCACCGACCAGAGTCTGGATGAAGCCCAAGCAAAGTTAGACATATTTTAACTGGGAGTCGCGAAAAAGCGGTGCCGCGTTTGGCACGTTGCCCATTATAAGTTGGCTCAAGTTTTTTTGTTTTTTTTTTTGACAGGAGTTGAGGGGTGTTGTTAGCTAACATCGTTAGCCGCTATTGTGTGTGGTGTTACCGGGGTGTTACCTGCATATCATCCGCAGTTATACCTTCTGTTACCTCCACTGTCATTTATTTAATACAGTAATAATGTTGCTGCCAACTCGCGCAAATCTGGTGCGTTAAAAAGCCGCCAGACATGAAAGCGACGGTTAAATCGCTGCTGTGATTTACAGCTAACTGGCTAACTGATGGGAGCGGGTTAACCGGCGGTGCTCTGCTTACCCTAGTTACCTAGTTAACCTTTGGTTGGTGCACTGGTGACTAGTTTTTCTTGTTAGGGAATTCTAGTAGATTAGTGGAAATGTCATAATATTTAATGCCCCTCTTTTGAGACACTTAGGGCGAAATGTTCGGTTCGATAGCCGCTGTTGTCGGTTTTGGCTGAGATGTCGATCGTTTTGGCGTCAATGTTTTAGGGAGAAGAGTTTTTAGGATGTTAGTGAACTTTGTCATGAAATAAATCATGCTTTGTGGGCTCTTTTACGTAGGAGCGCGCGGCCCGTTGCGGAGCGGAGCGGCTCCACATCGGGCTGCGAATATAAACATGATCCAGTGGGAGTGAACAGGATTTGAATAAAATACCGCAGCCCTTATTTGGACAGTAAAGCTTATTAACACAAAATATCTGCCAAAAACATTTGTTTGACCACAGTTAGCGATGCCCTTATTAATTCATTAATTTTTTTACTCGACAGAAAACACGCCTTGAATTGTCACCGAATGAAACCGGCTTTGTTCAGCGTGTTGTGTGAGATCAAAGAGAAAACCGGTGAGTTTTCTTTAGTACAAAAGGTGAAAATGTGGCTGGAGGAACATTTTACTAATTTGGTTAAAAGTTTGCATTGTCTGTGCTTTGTTTCCTTTCGGTCCATAAAGGGGGAAAAAAACAGAGTCTTTATGCGCCATATTGGTCCAAGTACTCTGGAGAGACGTGTGACAAAATACTGATGTTTTGTTTGAAAAGTTGGTGGCGCAGCTGTATGTCGCCTGTGTCGATGACATCGTTTGGGTCGTTGCTGATGTTGTGCGAATAAAATACTGGTGCAGTTTTGGTGGCGACGGACGGCTCGTTTCTTTCCGCGCCGCCATTTTGGCTCGTCGCTCCCGAGGCGCTCGGCGGCCACAAGAACAACTCGATAAAAATGGATGAACGATTGTGGAGGCGAGTGGCTGCACGACATAACAATCCCTCTTTGCAGCACTTTTCTGTTGCAAACGTTAAGAAGGCGAATAAACTTCTGTTTAAAACCAGTTGCGTTGGAAGATTAATAGCGGGCGACCTACCTATACGTTGTATAACTGACCACCTTCTTGCTGTTATCTAAAGGTATTTCTGGTCGTCTACCAAGTATTGGATAGATTTTATGTAATAAGAAATAACTAAACATTTACATGAGTTTTACAGGGGAAAACCTACTTAATTCAGATTCACACAGTGCTTCAGTCACTTCATTGAAGTGTTTAACACAGTTATCAACACTGAGAAATTCTGCATCACAAAATTTGCCTTAGAAACTTGGTTTTTTGGTAGAAATCCAGCCAAACATTCTAATTTCAAGTTGTGTTCCAAGTCTTGACAGCAGTTAAGGGGGCGGGGTAATGGTTGCAGTTGCTATCTTTGCACCTGAAGATTGTAGGTTCAAACCCCCCCTACCTGTGGTACTCTTGAACAAGGTACTTACTGCAAAATGCTTTGGTACTCAGTGTAACACTGTTTTCTCCAATCTGCTAAATAAATAAAAGGAAATATAAACATTTGGGTTTATGTGGTAAATTGGGGACTGCAGCCAGTTTAGAGCAAATGCTTTGGTATTGGTAGGTTCTTGGTTCAGATCCTAGCTTGATCATTTTCCTATGATCATGGTAGTTACTCTGAGTTGAAATAGAATGGTCTGTTTAAATAGCTTTAAAGCTACTTACTCAAAACTTTTTGTCACTGTGAACAGAAGCTAAGCCAAATAAAAGTTACATCGAATGTAATCTATTATTATTGATTCTATAATGGGCCAGCTGGTTGTGTACTGGTTAGTTGGAGGTCACAGGTTGCTTTAGAACCCTTAAACAAGTTTAAAAAATATTTATATATATACACGTGGCAAAACATTTTAAGTTATAAGAGGAGCATCCACTAATGAATCAATATAAATGCAGTGTACAATAGTAAGTCAAAGGTTCTGCAATGTGTTTATTAAAAAAAAGAGGGTTTACAGGAAGGATCATTTTTCACGCTGGTTTGAAAATGTGCCACAGCAACAAATGAAGCTCTCACACATGCACAACTACTGCTGTAGAAAAACGGTACGAAATGGTTAAAACATTATTACAAACAGGTTTTCACTTGCACATGAATAGTTTACACTAGTTTATTCCACTATGTGTGTTTGTGCAGGAAGATGATATACATCATTAAACTGTGTAGAAGCTGTAACTTTTGATAGGCCAGATATGGCTGACGTGTGTGTTTTTGTTTGTGTTTTGCAGGCCTGTCTATGCGCAACACTCAGGAGGAGGAACCGCAGGACCCTCAGCTGGTACGGTTGGACAACATGCTGCTGGCAGAAGGCGTCGCGGGTCCTGAGAAGGGAGGCGGCGCAGCAGCTGCGGTGTCGGCAGCCACCAGCTCAGGCGGGATGTCACCTGACAGCTCTCTGGAGCACTCAGACTACAAGAGCAAGCTGAGCCAGATCCGCACCATCTATCACACTGAGCTCGAGAAGTATGAGCAGGTGCTCGATGGCCTTCGCAGGGGTGCCCGCACTGGTCAAATCACATTGTGTGTTGAACAACTGATCAACAGATACACACTTTTTATCTTGGAGAGTAGAAACAGGTTATTTTTACAAAACCACGTGTTCTGAATTCGGACACGAAATCCAAAATGTTGTCTTGCATACTCTTTTGTTTTTTTTCTGGAAAGAAATTTTACACTTAGAAGAAAATTGAATAAATATATTTAGTACATTAGACCCGAATGATAATGGAATCCAACATGTCCTTTTATTAAGACACATTAAAATTGTTGTCATGTAAAATATTTTTAAACTATAAGGAAGAAATCACTGTTAGAATTCTAAATGCTAGAAATATCCTTATGGTCTTTGTGTTCCTCAGTCATGATCCTCAGGCATCCAATGGAAGAAAATCCAACAAAAATTACCTGACAAGTGACAACTTGCCCCTTGTAGCTTTATATATTTCAATTTTTCCCATTAAGACCTGTAACAAGAGGGACGACTTCAATTTCACTACATTTGTGTAAAAAAACAAACTTTTTTTATAACATGGGTATTTTAGAAATAAGTGCATCTGAATCAATAAGAATCACATATTTTGATGTCACAGCAAAGTTCTGTGTTCTACGGTGTAATTTAAAAAGCGCTGGAACATTAAGACAAAGTAGAACGTTTCTGTGTAAAGTCAAGTCATATTTTGACTTCTGGCTTCAGCATCATCCTGTGTGTTGGAGGAGAAGCTTCAGGTGGCTCAGTGCTGATGCTCCTGGGCGGAGCTTATGTCCTGGATTGGAGAGCAGCCACTGCTGATTTAGTTTTTATGAGCCCACTGTTAAGTCCAGGGCCAGGAGTCGAGTCTATTTAATTAAGGCAATTAATCCCCTTTGCTAATTAAAAGCTCATTTGGAAACTGCAGGGTCCTGTTCACATACTGCATCCAGTACATTATGGCTGGTCCTTAGAATTTAGTGCGGTTTTCTTTGCTTGGTTTTTTAGTTGGCATAAAGCATTTAAAAATGCCCTAGACGCGGTTTAATGAAAAACTAGAGGAAGCTATTGCAGGGTCACTTGCTGCTGCTGGGTTTAAATGGTGTATCGTGTAGAGGTGGACACATCAGGGGCTTTAAGTGCATAATTGAAAAAAATTAATGTAAACAGACCTTCCTCAGTTTATCGGAGTTTGGTTGTACAGATTCCAGATTTTACAGACTAACAAACATTTAAGGGCAAAAATCACAAATACTGGAAAAACCTATTTTTAAGCACAATATAAGGGAGTGTATAAATATTTATTTAACTAATTTTTAGCTTTTATGGGGAAAGCTTAATGCAAGAATTAATTTTTTGAACCATATTTGTATTGTCTTGGAACCATCTCACTGCCTCCATTGTTAGTGTGATGAAGGTGGTGTGGCCCCCCCTCGTCCCCCTACAGCAGTGTTCTGATGCAATTGTATTTATGCCTTATTCACTGTTTTCTGTATATAATTCACTCTACTGTATGTATGTATCTATGTATGTGTTTTAGTTACACGCTGACTTTATTTTATCTTATTACCCACATTACATGTTCATTACACATTATATTAAGGCCAAAGTTTTTAGCTTTTTACCTACAGTACTTTTTCATTGTTTTTTTTAAAAATTATTTATGTAATGTCGCCATATACATAAAACATTAAATTTAACGTCATATATAGTCCATCGCTTTCTAGCCTATGTGGGGGAGATTTGGTGAAAGTCTGGAAAATCAAAAGCACGATATTTTTCACTACTGTATTTAAATAATTACAGTGTTAATTTTAGTTAATTCTTCTCACTGATGCCATTATAAATGTCTGTTCACCGCAGGCTTGCAGTGAGTTCACGACCCATGTGATGAATCTGCTTAGAGAGCAGTCTCGCACCCGGCCTGTTTCCCCTCGAGAGATCGAGCGCATGGTGGCCATCATCCACCGCAAGTTCAGCTCCATCCAGACACAGCTCAAGCAGAGCACCTGCGAGGCCGTCATGATCCTGCGCTCCCGCTTCTTAGATGCCAGGTCTCATGGAGTGTGTTTGCCGTTTCTTTTCCTAACCATTCTGGGGACATGTCTGAGGGCTCTGGCTCCACAGGGACAGTTACCTCTGAATACAGACCTTTTGTCCCCACAAGACACCAGGTCTTTAATAAAGTTCACCCAGCTTAATTTTTTTTAACTTATTAAAGTTTGTTCTTTTTCCAGTACTACTGAAATCTTGTATTGTATAGAAGTGTGAATCAGCGTAAAGCTCTCACAGTGATGGATTACCCAGAAATATGTGAATGTTTTGCTGAGGTATAAATTACTTTTTACAGGCGCAAGCGGCGCAACTTCAGCAAACAGGCGACAGAGATCCTGAATGAGTATTTTTACTCACACCTTTCGAATCCGTACCCCAGTGAAGAAGCCAAGGAAGAGCTGGCCAAACAGTGCGGCATCACTGTGTCTCAGGTATCTGTCTTTAGTGGGCACCTCTCAGGTCACAGGTGTTTCTGTTTGTGGTTTTCTCTGTTGGCTCCTAAACTGTTTTTCTGCTGTTATCAAATTACTGTTTCTGTTTCACCTCAGCGAGATATAATAAACGACAGTCTGTAAAAAATATAGCTAAGACTGAGTTTGGTAAAGTCACTATTATCCTCTGTCACCAGAATGGGTTTTACATTGTTCTAATTTCTGTTTTTCAGATTGTTTTTACAGTTTGTGAGACAGAGGAGACCTGTCTGACTTGTTACTGTTACCATAATAGGTGTCCAATTGGTTTGGCAACAAACGCATCCGCTACAAGAAGAACATTGGCAAGTTCCAGGAGGAGGCCAATCTGTACGCCATGAAGACGGCCATAGGGGCCACGCAGAGCGAGCAGTCGCCTCAGACCCCCAACTCTACCGGTGAGGGGAAGCAAGGTGCAGACCTGCAAAGCAGAGCCTTCTCCCGTGTGTGTGTGTGTGTGTGTGTGTGTGTGTGTGTGTATACACGTGCTTGTTTCATGCACATTTGTTTGAAAGTCTGCATGTTTTAGTGAAGATGTGACCCCATTCTCACTTTGCAGGCTCGGGCTCATTCTCTCTTTCGGGGTCAGCTGACCTCTTTTTGGGAGTTCCTCCTATGAACGGAGAACAAACAGGCTACCACATTGGAGCTCAGGTACCACACTGCTATTTTACCATATGATAATATTTACAGTTGTGTTTTTAACTGTTGCCATCACTACCCAGGGTCATGTTTTTTGTCATTGTTGCATTGTTTGCTTCTGTAAATGTATTGTGTTTTTAAGTGCTTTCTCGGTTATTCTTTCCTAGGACTCCCAGTCTCGCTTCTCAGAGAGACTCTACAGCCCCAGAGAAAACCGGGTAAGAAGTGTGCTGTGTCTCTTATAGGTGTCTAAACTTGTTCAGAATGCCAGCTGATGCTCATGAGGAGCTCTTCTTATTCTTTCTCAGTGTGGCTAAAGAGCTTGTGTTTCTGTCTGCATGTCACTGATTCCCCCCGACTTGACACTTGTCCTTATCAAAATAAAAACTAGTTACACACCATATATATGAGATAGAAAGTCCTCTGCTAAAAGCTTTGAGTTGTTTTAATAAAAATTACCCAGTTATATTAATCTCTATCTGTAACGCTGTCTGTCTGTCTATCTGTTCTTTATGCATAGCTTTGCTGTTCAAGCCATAGACTTGAAATTCAGCAGTGGTGCTTCTCACCCTAAATCAGGTTTTTGCATAGTCATTAAATGTCAAAAGGGTCACTTAATATTTTCAAAATTTCTACTTTGGTATTTGAAGTAAGTGGAAATAGAAAGTGCAGTTGCATCACACACAGGACACGTGCATCACATGCAGAGGGTATGTCACCCTGACTGAGGTGCACAAGCACGTAGGACACCTTTAATGAAGCCTTAAATAAAAGTGTCCAGGTGATACCTTTAATAAATCTTTACTGTGTAAAGGAGATACTTTTATGACTTTTTGTTAGCTTTGTGCTTATTAATGGAGATTTTTTTCAGATTCGTGTGTGCATGATGGTTGAGATCAGTAACTGTTGCCTCAGTCCTTCACCACGTGTCTTAATTCTGCTTTTTTCTCGTTTCAGACTAATGGTAGCTGGCAGGAGCCTGGCTCGCCCCCCTCGGTGACATCACCAGGGAGCGACCACTCTGAGAACTCCAACTGACGCCCCCCTGCCCTTCGCGTTGAGGTTTCGCTGGGAGGAGGGGTGTGTCCGTGCTGGCGATCAGCAGAGGAGACAAAAATGTCCCACTTCACCTGGCGTTTTTTTTTAAAAGCGTCCGTGTAGTGTACATCACCATCCTGTTTGTGTGGATCTGCGTGTGTGAGGAGAGTGGGTGTCATTTACTACCGGGAATGGGGTTTTCCACCACTTTACCTACTTGTTACTGCCGTGTGAAAGCTGCGTGAGAGAGGGAGGGCTGGGGAAACTACATTATTATCACTGATATTATTGCTATATTACTATAACTATTTTAACCTTTTTTTCTAGCTCAGATATAGGTGAAAGTACAGTGTTGAGGACAAGGTGGCAATAGAGATAAATCCAAAGATTGTTGTTGTTTTTGTGCTCGTTTCACCTTTTTTTCTACTGAGCTTGTGTATGCCTGTGAGAGTGTGCGTGTGTGTGTGTGTGTGCGCGCACGCGTGCCTGTGTGTGTGTATATCTATGACATGAATGAGGTGGATGTGTCTTGTCTATATTTACAGTTTGAGTGCGTGTATTAAAACAGTGCTGTCTTTTCTGTACAGTGAAACACCTGTATTCTCTACCTCTTTTGCAATAAAGACTGTCTGTACACACTACTTCTGTGTTTTTCTTGGGTAAAATGTGTTTTCTTAATCTTTTTTACTTTACACTTTCACTTTTAAAGATTAAAATGAATCAATTATACAAGAATAAAACATGCAGAACACCAAAGAAATTTAATGTAAAATATTTGCTTTACATGTAGGTCTGTTTTTGCTATTTTTGAACATTAAAAAGGTCAAAAGTAACATTTAGCTAATGCCAAACACAATTATAAAAATACTGGGTTATTTCACAATGGTGCCACACATTTTTTACACTTCCAAGCAGTAACAAAAAAGCTGCTTCTTCAGAATAGCTAGAAAATGTACATCATACAGAATGTTTGTTATAATACAATATTTGGGTAGCTTGAAAATCACAAATAGTGTTCAGTTAATATTGTAAATATTCTTAAAATGTAATCAAATATAGGAATAGGAACCTGGAAATTGTAAGGTAGTTAGCTAGATCTTTTTAAAACTGACCACATAAAAAAAAGATTTAACAGATAAGAAAAGTAAATAGATTAACTAGCACAAATAACATCACATTCTTAGCCATTTATTTTAAAAGAAGGCATTTAATACATTTTAGTGTATCAATACAGCTTAAATAGATCACAGATTATAGAACTGAATTTGTGTAAAAGTGTGTGAAGTGTGTTGACTGGCGGTAGTTAAAGTTTATGTGCTGTGTCCAGTTTATAAATTCCAGTGGATCTTTCTCTCTCAGAGGACAGTTTGGGTCAAGCTCTCAGAATTGGCTACACTGCCCTTCACCTTCTCGCTCTCGGTTCTCAGGACAGAGTCCGACTGCACTTTGACTGGGAGGTCAGCTGCCGGCCGGGCCTCTGTAGAACTTAGGGCTTTTTCAACAGGAACCATCACCACTCTGTCTACGTGCTCATCGGCTGCCTTCATCAGCACCGAATTCTCTACATGGTTCACGCTTGAGCGGCGCTGCAGGGCATGCTGGGTGCACGAGAATGACCGCTGCCGGGGTGCTGGCTGAGGGGACAGGATGTGGGGTGTGATCGCCCGGACTGGTTCCTCTAGTCTCTCGCTCTCCTCCTCCTCGGCCTCGGAGGTCACCTCCTGCAGTGTGCTGATGGGACGAGAGGGACGGGCGAGGATCCGCGGAGAGACAAGTGCTGTAGCTGACTGGTTCGACTGGGGACGCCAGTGCTGAGGGGATACACACCGTCCTCTTCCCATTGACCAGTCACTGCAAACGTCACGAAACAATGTTACATGGTACCTTTTCCCAGTTGTATGAACTCAACTTAATCTTTGCAAAGACCGGCAAAAAGTAGAAATACTTCTGCCAGCATTAACTAAGCAGGTTACAGTACAGGTGTCCCCCTATTTACGAGTGTAATGCATTCCTGGAAATCAGCTTGTAAGGTGAAATCTTGGAAATTGGAGACGTAAAGTGTAAGTGTTGCTTTAAGAGAGCGGTGCATTGTGGGAAGTGAGTGCATTCCATAGACGAGCATGTCAGCCATTTTGGGTGTGTTAAACATATATATATATGGGAAAATTCTTCCAACTTTCAGCTCTTGTTCCTCATAAAAGCAAAAAATCAGCCTCATATTGCACTGCAACTTAGTAAAGGGTGTCGAATCATTTCACCTGTATGCAAAAACTTGTGAATCAAAGACTTACTGCTACATTAAATTACAAAGTACAACACATCACCTGGGATGAGGTGGTGATGTTTCCCGGTATCCAGAGACCCCAGAAAATGATGCACTTCTCCCAGGAAGACCAGGTGCTGGAAGCCATTGGTCATATTGGTAGGCTTGATCATTCCACAACATGTTATGGCCTGGGTTCATCGAGGCAGGTGCTCTTTGAGGCCTGTGAGCCAACAGGAGTTCCAGGACCTGTTGATGTAACCCCTCCCGGGCAACGTCCAGCGGGCGCCGACCACGCCTGTCAACCAAATTCTGATTTGCCCCATGGAGGAGGAGGAACCTTGCAGTGTCATAGCAGCCAAAGAGTGCAGAGAGGAACAGAGCGGTCTCACCCTGCCGAAGAGACGTGGAAACCAGGGTTTACGCTGAAGTTCTCAATTACACCAGGGAATTACCGTAACTTTGCAAACACTGTTAATTCACCTGACAAAAACAAAAAAAGCCAATACCTTGTAGTCCTGCAGGTCCACTGCTGCACCAAAGCGAACAAGGGTGCGAACCAGGGAGAGATTGTTGACTGAGCATGCCCAGTGAAGGGCAGACCTCCCTGGTGCAGAGATCATGTTGGCAAAGCAAAGGTGGGGACACAAGATATGAGTGAAGTTTAGTAATGAAAGAGAAGTTAGGGAAAGATGGAAAGTGGAAAGGTGGGGGGTGGGGCAAAAAAGAGGATGAGGTGCAGGAAGGAGATCAGTTAAGCGTAGAAGTGTGAGAACAGCAGGTGGCAAGTGAGTGAGAGCAAGAAGAAGAAAGGATGGATAAATATGGGTGGGGGGGAGATGGGTGACCCAGCCAGAGAGAGAGAGAGAGAGAGAGAGATAGAGAGAGAGAGAGACAGAGATAGAGAGAGAGAGAGCGAGAGAGAGAGAGAGAGAGAGAGAGAAGCATAGGAATTTAATACAGTACATCCTGACTGACTGGACTACAGCACATTAACTTTGTTCTGAATCAGAGGAGGGAAGCAGCGGAGCTGGAGTGAGGAAGAGCACGAGGAAGAGTCAATGGTGAGAAAAAGGAATGGTATGTGGGGAGAACCAGAGAGAGGCAGAAAAGATTATACAGTGACAACCTCCCTCCGAATTATCACATAACTCAAATAAACAGATTTAACTGTAGGCTCTGCATTGTCATGAAGCATTTTTAGCATCGCTAGCTAATTAACTATTTCTATTGTGTTTGTGGAAAATGAATTTCAAACTCAATGCATTTGTGAATGAAAGTAAGTGTCACTGCACAATAGCATCATGACCCACACACTTCTACAGTCCTGAAATAGAATGGTATGTAAGGGGAGTACCAGTGTGGTCCGTATTGTTCACCGGTACCCCAGCTCTCAGCAGCTCCAGTACCACCCGGTCCAGTCCACTTCTAACAGCACGGATTAGGACCACTGATCCATCCGGACCGCACCACTGGACTGGGGCAGACTATAACACAGCGATGTCAGTGAACTTACAGAAAATTTAAAAAATCATTCCTAATTCCTTCTGAATTTTCAGGTGATTTTGAAAATAAAACATAATCCATTGCAATACAGTTGGTCCCCTACTTGCAAATTTTTCATCCATAAAAACTTTTTTTAAAAGTAGTTTATACTTTTTGCATTAAAAGTGCTGCCTCCCCACCATCCTCAACCTTCCTGTAGAACCTCAAGCCTAGTTGATTCACAGTTTCAAGATAAATAACATGCCATTTAAACTGTTCTTTTTTAAATTTGTTATATGTTCATTTTTCAGTATTATGCTTGTATTGGGTTTGTTTCTTGCGGTCTGTGGGTGAACAGAAAGGATTGAGGAGCTGCAGGTGAACATCAGCACCCTGGTATAGCCATGGACGAGGGTTTATTATTGGTTTTCTTACTGACACCAAATACTTCTGTTAGAGGACTTAGAATCCACAGGCATGTGCATGAGGCATCCTGGCTCACCAGGGGGAAGGTTTGAGAGAGAGGGCTAGTGTGGTTTAGCTCACTGAAATCCACCATACAGCTTAGAAGTATGTAAATAAACTGAAGTTTAGACTCACGTTACTGGGTGTCCTGCTGTGGGGTGGGGTCGAATCTCTTTCCCACCTTCTTGATGGAACTGAAGATAAAGTTTAAGAACAATCATTTACTGGAATCCTTGGGAGCCTGATAATAAAACCTGCTAATAATTGTTGTACAGCTCTTAGAACATCAGACTAGAGAAGTAAGTTTTCCGACCCTGACTAGGTGACTGAAGCTGACTGGCTGTGACCCGGAAGTGCTTCTGCTCCTGAGGTCGGTGGTCGCGGATCGAGTTGACGTCCTCCATAGAGCTCTGGGTGAAATCCGTGTCACTTCCGATATCCAGCTCCTTTTTGAGGGGCCTTTTTGAGTAAGTGGAGGAGAATAACAGGAGACAAAAGTCTTCTTTATAAAGTGTTTACACTCGTTTATTATTTATATTCACTGTAAACAGCTGCAGATGTCAAAAATGTTAGTTGATAGCAATTCATAGTTGATAGTTTATATCAAGTGATTGCATATTTTGTATGCTTTTATCTTGACTTCTCTTTTATTTTTTGCCACCAGCAGAGATTTAAACTTTTTTAACTTGCAGTGTATTCCTTGCAACCTCAGTCTCACCGCAATCGGATGGCATCCTCTCCCAGTGGCTCGCTGCGCCTCTTGCCAGAGTCTTTTGCTTTCTTCTTCTTTTTCTTCCCATTTTTCTCTGCCCCCTTCTTTTTCACCTGCTCCCCTCTGTTGGGTGTGCGCAGTGTCCATGGCTGACCCGTGTGGTTGGTCTCGGTCACCGTAGACACATGTTGGACCCTCTGCCCTCCCTCCCTCTCCTGTCTTCTTCTCCGCATCCTTCTCAGTACCATGGCAACCATCAGGGAGAGAACCAATAGGAGCCCGACTGTCACGCCAGCCACGATCCACATCCACGAAGGGGATACTGTGAACAGAGGAGGGATGGAAGCATAGCAGCACAGACAGATGCTAACTTGAAAAGCAAATGGAAAAATTAAGCCTAAATATCAGTCACTGTTTACTGTAAATTAGCATAATGAAAAATGTATGGTTTTGTGGCCCTTCAGCAGAAAAAAGCCCTGGATTATAACCAGCCTTATGTTTTGAAGTTCAAGAAGGATTGAAACACGTTTCTGTTGAAAAGCAGAGTTACTCAGGTTACATATTTGAAAGAGCAAAGAAAGACTTGAAAGACTTGATGAAAAAATCTGTAATAGTTTTGTCAAATAAGGGACACGATATTTTTACTATAAGGTGGAAAAACGTACTGTGGTTTATATGGTTTATCTGGGTGTAATCCTCCCGGTCTCCCAGCTCCTCTCCTATTCCTCGCACTTCATAGACTTTTTGGATTTCCTGGAGGGTGGGAAGCGGCAGTTGGTTTTTCGCCTTTGTGACCAGCAGGAAGTTGCCGGCCTGTGCTGCAAACGGGAAGCAGGTCGAAGGGGCAGTGGAGCACGGTCTGTTATCCACTTGGAGGAACAGCAGCGAACTGTCAGACGAGGGGAAACAAGAAATGGAGCCAAGGGGGGGTGTTGAATACAAAACCGGGGCAAATTATGAGTAAAACATGAGACCAGTCATTATATCATTATATACATGTTGAAAAAGGTGCAATATTTTACAAATGAGCAAAAAATTATGAACATGGCCTAGAAATATCATCACATTGAACCCTTAAGTACTGTATCCCCTGAATTGTTACCTTTCATTTATTCTTATACACGAGCACTTGTGCATATTATTGGTTAATGTCCAGGAACACAGGATGAAAAGGCTATTGTGAACTGTTACCTATTGCCTTTGTCAGTGGATGTTTGTGTTAGTAGGCCTTGCAGCTCATGAGGTTGGAGCGCCGAGAGCTGCTGAGTGGGGTCAAAAGGCGCAGTCCCACACAGTTTAACTGTGGTCCGCAGGATGGTGCTGAGGGCCCAAAGCAGGGATCGGTTTTGCTTTGGGATGTCCTGAGGTAGGATTATGGTGTGGAGGATCAGTGTGCCTTTAGCCCACATTGGAGGTTGGCTGAAAAAGCAGTCGCTCCCGTCCCAGCCGCAGAGAGCGCGGTTGCAGCCGTGGTCACAGTACGAGTTGGCGTAGTGGTCTCTGCAGTAGCTAGTGTGACTCAGACTGAAGGGAGCCACGAAAGAGATGATAAGAAAAACACGGCAGGGTTGTAAGGCAAAGGACATGAGAAAGCCTGAATTAAAACCATCGTTTTGCCCAAAATGCAAAAAGCATCTCCCCCTACTCAGAATGTGCCAGTAAACCATTTTTCTGGATTTTAAACCAGGACACTGAAGGACTAACTAACTAACTAATTTGCTGTGATTTAATATGCACTTATGGAAGAGGGAGCCTGCAGAAGCAGTCTTACTCGCAAAGCTTCTCTGTCAGCAGGCAGTCGAACCCGTCCATCAGACACTCAGGGTTGGAACAGACTCTGTCACATGATCCATCTGCGAATTTGTCTTTACAGACTTTGGAGGGACATTGGGCCCAAGGGTCACTGAGGGCTGAAGCTGCAGAAATAAAAAAACAGATTAGCCTCTGAAGATTGAGAACAACAAATTCATTTATAATAATAATAATAATAATAATAATAATAATAATAATAATAATGGAGCTGTATCTATTTGTGTCTGTAAGTATTTTCATTTTCTCATTTTCCTGCCTATGTTTCACCCACCTGGTTCCAGTGCCAATTAAAATAGAAAACAGCATTAATTATAAGAGTAATAATAGTGAGAAACTTAGTTGCAACTGCATTAAGGTTTCAATTTCCTTTTTGCTGCAGTTTATGTAAAGTGTCCCTGAATACATCTAAATAGCTATAACATCCCCTTCAAGCATATTCAACATCCCATTATAGTAGATGAAAAACCCAGATGGATAAAAAATTTTAAAAATTGAATATAAGATATTTCTTAGCGTATGCATCAGGTGTAGAGAACAGTTGTGCCCCCCCCAGTATTCAAGCTTACTGCCCCCCCATATTTGTCCATTGTGCAGTTTTGCTAATATTTTTCAGTGCTACATAGCAGAAGTCTCGGTTTCAACATAAAATCTGTGGCCTTGGATTAACCGGAGCAGGATGCCAGAAACTGGGGTCCAGATACAAACAGGAAGTTTCTACGAAAGGCGAACAGCGACAGGAAAGGGACAAGAGGCTGGTGGACGAGGGCTCCAGGTTGTCAGTGCGGACATGAGGGGTGTACGTCACAGGGACAATAGGCTGGCAGGTGTGCAGGGAACAATGAGGCCACAGAGACGCGAACAGACACTCATATACAAATGCTGAAGTCACAAATTAAACCAAGGATATGTTTTCTTTTTGGTAAATATTTACTTTTGCCCTCACAATTAGTTTTTCTTTAACCTGAACATCTGTTTGAAAAGGCAGATGACTGAGTGATGACAGCAACGAGAAGCAGGAATAAATTCACATTATGTTTAAAAATAACTGATGAAAACTGGTCAGATTGTGTCATGTCAGCTGTTTGGCTCAGTCTAGGTACAGAAAAGTGTTTTTAATTCTTCATGAAACCCATATCGCTGTGCTACAGTCCATTTGTTAGCTGGTTCTGCCTCCATTGCAGGCTCACCTTGATAGGGCTTCATCCAGGCCCAGAGGAGCAGGGTCATCCTCACGGCCACCAGCCGGGCATCCATGGTGCAGGAGGCAGGAGGACAGGAGGCCAGGCCTCAGCAGCTCTGGCTCTTGCCCCCCGTCTCGTCACCTTCACCCCTGCAGGGCGGTTGTGTCTATATCTTGGGAGAGCCTCTTGTTCCCCTCTCTTTAATTTTCGCCTCTCACTGTGTCTGAAGGCCTGTCTCTGTGTCGCTGTCCTGGCCGAATCACTTCCCAGTGAGGTGGTTTCTGTCCTGTAGTCGATTTGGAAAACGGGACCGTGTGAACGTGGGTTTGAGCTCCCGCCTATAACATCCCCCCCATCCTCTCTTTTTTTCTCTTTCAGAAGCACACCGGATATCTGGACAACTTCCTGCCACTGTGTGGAAAAGAATAGGGTGTGTGCTTGTATGTGAGTGTGTGTGCGTGTGTCTGAGAGTGTACGTGTAACATATATTTTGTGAATATTTTTCAATGCCTTACCCAGAAATTAGCTTTTCAGGTGTCATTTTTTGTGTAATTTTGTAAGAATGAATATTTTCACTCATCATTTTTTCTTCTGAATGTTGACATGGTTTTTCGGAGGAAAACTTTATTTGTAAATTTATCTAACACTCACTTTAGCGTCTCGGTGTTACCTGCATAAAACAGTGTGCTTATTTATGTATGAAACAGGTTGAATTTGGGTGCTTTTAGCTTAAGGTAGAGTTGCACGTTCTTGAGATCAAAAGTTTATTGTTTAACAGCTGGAGTTGACTTCCTCCCTGTTGCCGACCTCTGAAAGCAAGCAGTCTATTCTTAGGTGAGCTGGTCATTTAACTTGAACAGATTCAGATGCAGAAAACACCTGTCAATGGATTGAACACATAAGAAATAGGAAATCAGTGAAAGAATGAGTACGTTTGTGGGGGTCGGTCTCTTTAACATTACATTTTAATGCCTAGTAAAGTGGTTCCTAAACACAAAGGAAATAAACTGTTTGCTGGTCCACTTCAAAACAGATATGGTATATAAAAGTGGTTTATACTTTGTTTTCTGCAGATCTGAGACTTAGATGTAGGAACAGACTTGGCAACAAGACAAAAGCCTGTAGAAGACCGATAAGGAGAGGAAATTTACTAGAATAGGTCCCACAATACATTAAAATGGCAAAACACTCACACACTCACTATGTTTAACCACTTGTTCAAGTGAGGGTTGCGGTGGTCTGGTGTCTATCCTGGATACACAGTCCGCAGGGTTACACCCTGAATGGGAAGATGCCAAGATATGAAAATCTTTATGCATATTAACAGTTGCATTTACTGCTTATACCAGTTATTGTAGATTAACTATGGAAATCTGTCAATTTGAATAGCATGTTCTGATGTTTGATGTTATTCCTTGCACATGTTAAATGAATAAGCTGCTGTCTAAATGTGATAGGTATTCCTGATCATGGTGGTCATCAAAATACTGTACATCCATTTTAAACATTTAAAGATGAAGACTCACATAATATCTTATTGTTATTTATTCTACATTGGTATTACAGATTGACAGAAAATGCTGAGCTCAAACTGCAAACTCTTTCAATGGTTTCTTAAAATGCACAAATTCGATATGAAACGGCGCTGCATTTGCACCATTTGACTGAATTTCCCTGAAATTTACTTATTTTATCAGTTTAAGTCGCTCGCGTATCGACATCGATTTGAACAAGTTTATTTTATTTTTATTTCGTGTTTCCGAATCGCCGCTAGAGGTCAGTGTCCCTCATGTCCCATTCATTGCGTTGGTCGTCAATCCGGAAGTGTACAGTTTTAATACATTTACGTAAAGGACTGGAGATCAGTCACAATTTCATTTTATAATTATTAACATAAAGAGGTTCTACTGCACGATGGATGTTCTGTTGTATGAAAAAGCGTTAAAAAAACGGTTTATCATAAACGAGAAGGGAGCGGTCCCTATGGGAACCCCGCCCACCTCCACTTTATCGCCTTTACTTTCGGTTTCATGTTCTAACGGATTGTTCGTTAATACCGGCGACGGCGCGAGCAGATCGTGCTCTACACGGCGACATACGTCGTCCCACGATTTTACTAAAGTCATGAAGTCATAATTCTGCAGCGCAGTACAGGTATACTCTGCTGTATTCGGTGAATAAGTGTTTATGCTGGACAGGCTCTGAATAACCGGGCAAATAGCAGCTTCTGAACAAGGTGAGTGTTTATACTAGATGGTCATAAAATGAGGTTCACTGTGTTCTAATGTTTTAATCGTTGATACTGATTTAAAAATGGCATTTTTCCTCTAACAATGCGTAGGGTTTGTAAATGAAACCGAAAGCAAAAGATGTTTACTTTATAAAACGTGGGGAATTCCGTGCCCAGCGGCAGCCTGGGACTCTGTGGTGTGATGGGGACAGCATGTCTCATGGCTTAGACCATCTCCTTTAAACCAGTGCCACCTAAAGCTGGTCACTCCAACTTGCCCTTGAGTTATTTTTATTATTAACAGGGGGGGGGGTCAGTATTACTGCGTGTGTTTGTGTAGCAGACCTTCTGTGTTGTGTTTCACATGCGTGTGTTTGCCAGGATGCAGAAGATGGCCTTCTCTCCGCTGCTGTGTGTGTTTCTCGACGTCGTTGTCCTGCAGACAGTCGCCTGGGCCCAGCTCTCCCCTCTGCTGCTCCCGCACCCCTTCCTCACCCTGTGGGGCGGCGCGCTGCTCCGCGCCTCCCTGCTCCTCTTCCTCGCCCTCTTGCCCGGCTGCCCGCCGTGGCTGAGGGGCCCAGAAGCGGCCAAGACCATGTTGGTGCACAGCTTCCTTCACCCGATCTACATCACTCTCCTGTGGGGCTGTGGACAGCCAACGATGGAGCTGCTCAGGGGGTGGCACTCTTGGCAGGGGGTGAGTGTGATGGTTATTTTGTTTTTGTTTTTTTGATGTTCATCACTTCTTGTTGGTGGTACGTTTAACAAATCTGTGGAATGTGTCAATCTCGTCGCTGTTGTGTTCCAGATATTACAGGGCTATGGAGTCACAGCCGTGTCTCTGTTGCTCTGGCAACGATACATCCCATCTCTGTCCTCCAAACCAACCAAAGAGCCCCAGAAGAAGAATGGAGCTTCCCTGCAGAGGCTGATGGGATACATGAAGCCGTACATCATCCAGTTTTCAGCGGTTATCTTCTTTGTGATAATCTCCTCCCTGGGTATGTTTGACTTCAACTTTGCAAACCTTTTGTTGATAATGTGCTCCTGGTGAAAACAAAAAAAAGCATTTAGCACATTCCACTGTTATAATATTAAGGATTTCGAAATATAGTTGCATGTTGTTTGTGCTACTGGATTGGATGCTGCACAAGAATTACATTACAAAATAAATAAATTGATAAAAATCAGTATTTTGAGTTCCTGCTTTGTAATAAATGAAATATAGTTTTTCCTCACTGTGAAATAGAATCATGGCCAGTTGTTGTGCCCCCAGGTGAGATGGCGATCCCCCACTACACGGGGCGAATGACCGACTGGATTATGAACGAAGATGAACCAGAGGCCTTCAGTCACGCCATCACTGTCATGTCGCTCATCACCATCATGAGGTGAGCTGCTTCTGCAGGGCTTGCGGTGGATGTTGGGTGTATTCCTCTGGTGTTTTTGACCTTTCTGTCTTTCGTAGTGCCGTGTGTGAGTTTGTGTGCGACCTCATCTACAACATCACCATGAGCCGCATTCACACCTGTATCCAGGGCCAGGTCTTCAAGGCTGTGCTGAAGCAGGAGATCGCCTTCTTTGATACGGTGCACACCGGTGAGAGATGTGGTCTTTGTGATGTCGGATTTAACCACGTTTCCAAAAAGTTGTAAACCCAGTAGTGAAAACTCCTGCTGGAAAGACTCCCACACCTAGAGTTTGTTCATTCTTCACTTTCACATCTCAGCTGGTGGTCAGTCATGAGATAAACATATAAATGTTATAAATTAGGCTTTCCAAGGAGGTCCAAAGAGTCCATTCTGAAAGAAGAGTCAAGTTAATGTAAAAAAATGAAATATTTTACATGGGCTTTTTTAAAATATGTATGGACAGAAAGAGTTAATTCAAAAGAGTTTTTGCAGTGTTTATAGAGGATTTTTTGCTTTTTGAGTCTTGGTTGCGAAGATCCTTACTTTTTCAGAAATGTAGTCCAACCTCGATTTTCCACATTATGTTTGGGGAGGAGGTGTCTGGAAAATCGAAAACAGAATTTAAGCATGATATCTTTTACTATGGTGCTGTATAGTAATAAACTGTGTACGGTAGTAATGCTTTTATACCCTAATGTCTCATCGCTCTCGTTCCACCAGAACGCTACTAGATGAACCAACTTATTTTCTCCAAAAAGTTAAAAATTACATTTTCCCATTTATTCTGTTTTTTTTTCAAAACTAGGTTTCTTTCAATATTTATGACTTTTAACATCCTTTTTAGCATCCTTAAAACTGTATAAAATGAACCTCTGCTAAATGGAGGACAGACCCTAAACCTCACTGAGTTCACCTGTAAAGCCTGGTTTGAAGAGCAGTGAAGCTACTGGGAAAACAATACATGTCGTTTCGTAGGTGACATTGTGTCCCGCATCACGACGGACACCAACACCATGAGCGAGTCCCTGAGTGAGAAGCTCAGCCTGCTGATGTGGTACTTCATGCGCATCGTCTTCCTCTTTGTCTTCATGCTGCGGCTCTCCTGGAAGCTGTCCTTGTTCACGGCGCTCGGGCTGCCCGTCATCCTCGTCATTCCTGAGCTCTCGGGGAAGTTCTACCAGGTACTTCATTCCAGCCCTTAACTCTAATTTCCCTTCCAGCATGTTGATTCAGCCATTTAGAGTACATGAGAAGGTGAGAACTTCTGAACCCTCTAAGTTTACACGGCAGCGGTGTAAGGCCTTCAGGTGTTGGAAGCCCCTCACTGTGCAACGTTTCTATCCCAGTCACTGTCGGTGAAGGTCCAGGAGTCACTGGCCCGGGCAAATGATGTTGCTATGGAGACCTTTTCCTCCATGAAGACGGTGAGGAGCTTTGCCAACGAAGAGGGAGAAACAGAGAGGTACAAGAAAAAGCTGGAGGAGACCTACTCGCTGAACAAAACCGAAGCTGCAGCCTATGCTGTTTCTACCTGGACCAATAGTGTGAGTCTCATGTCTGTATTTGTTTATTAATAACGCACATAAGTTAAAATGGTGACGTAAATTCCCCGCATGGCCTTTACACTGACTTGAACTCTTCCTTTTGTTCAGCTCTCCAGCCTGGCCCTGAAGGTCAGTATCCTGTACTACGGTGGCCGCCTGGTCACAGGGAAGGACGTCAGCAGCGGTGACCTTGTGTCCTTCGTCCTCTATGAGCTGCAGTTTGCGTCGGCTGTTGAGGTACAGCAAACTTTCACTTCCCAAGTTCAGCAGAATGGAAAAATTAAGCTAAAACCATCTTGGCTCCTTTAGCACCACACCTGCTCTGTTTCTCCCCCAGGTCTTGATGTCCTATTATCCTCATGTGAAGAAGGCTGTTGGGGCCTCTGAGAAGATTTTTGAGTATTTGGACAGAGAGCCCCAGCTTCCCCCCGAGGGCTCGCTGGCTCCCAAAGTGCTGCAGGGGAACCTGCAGATGAAGAACATCACATTCGCATACCCAAAGAGGCCCGACACACCTGTGCTCAAGGTGTGTGTGGAGGGAGAGGCTGCTGAAGTGACAGCTTGATAATCTCTTCCAGTTCCACACTAATGTCTGAAGGCTAATGGCTGGATTCTGTAACCTCCCTTCTGCAGGGCTTCTCTCTAAAGCTGAAGCCGGGTGAGGTGACTGCTCTGGTCGGGCCTTCTGGGGCAGGGAAGAGCACCTGCGTGAGTCTGCTGGAGAGGTTCTACCAGCCGCAGGAGGGCGAGATCCTGCTGGATGGACAGCCTCTGCAGAGCTATCAGAACCAGTACTTGCACGACAAGGTGAATCTCTCTTCATCTGGTGCATTTTGAAGGGAACTGTTTCAAAGACAAACACAGAGTTGCAGTAAATTTATGATTTGAGTCGTGACATTCCAGTGCCAGGTAGTTCCAGTGCCAGTTCCAGTTCCAGTGCCATTCCAGGTAGAAGCCCCCCCAGGCTTCTACCTCACAGTGAAGACATTTGCTTGTCTTCACTGATGTCGACATGTTCTCTTCTCCTTCTTACAAGATCTTTCAAATTATCCATCAAAATACATTTGCATGTGTCCCGTAGTGGAAAGTTTTGTGAGCATCCAGCGCTGCACCTTGTTAACATCTCGCAGGTCTGGTTTTATGGCCTTATATAGTCAGAATACAGCCTGTTGATACACAGAATATTTTCACAGTACATTTATAGCCAGGAAGAGATGAACATATTTCATGTATTACTACATATGGATATGAGCTCTATACAAATTTATGTACTTTACATGTACCGCATAGTGTTCTGTATTGTACAAATATCATGTTTTTGTTTATAAGTTTAAGAAAATTTCAGATCCTAATTTTAAGGAAATTAAAATTAACATAAGATTTGAACTGCAAATAAAACGGAAATACTGTATGTATAAATTGGATAGTTGTTTGGTGAATGTGTGTGTGTAAATGTTCTGTGTGTATCTTGTTGTGTTACACTCACCCATGTTGCTCTGTCCAGATTGCCGTGGTGAGTCAGGAACCAGTGCTGTTTGCTCGCTCCGTGAGGGAGAACATAAAATACGGCCGAGAGGACGCGACCGACGAGGAGATGTTTAGGGCTGCTGAGCTAGCCAACGCGCACAAATTCATTTCTGACCTGTCCAAAGGATACGACACCGGTAGGTTTGCGGAGTGCAGAGTATGGACGTGGTTTCTGTGGGCAGTTTGCACGTTGTCCCAGTATTGACGTGTTTGAATTGGTTTTCTCTCGCAGTCTGAAGAAATGTTTCAGGATGAGACTGTACCCTCTTTTACCCCCTATGCTTCCAAGGTGGTCTCTGTACCGCCATGACCCTGAATAAGACAACACTTACTGAAAATGATTGGAGTTCATGACCTCGTGGTTTTTAAAACTCTCCTTCGGGTTGGGACTCAGGATAATATATTTATTGCACCAACTGTGCAATTTGCCTCTGCACCAGATTGGAAAATGACTTCTGATCCTCTCATTTGTGGTAGACGCTGGGGAGAAAGGCAGCCAGGTCTCGGGGGGTCAGAAGCAGCGAATCGCCATCGCCAGAGCACTAATCCGAAAACCCCAGATCCTGGTGCTGGACGATGCCACCAGCTCCCTGGACACTGAGAGCGAGCACCTGGTACGTGTCCGTGTCCGTCCATCCCCAACACGAGCTTGTTGCTGTATTATTGCCGATATGTCAATATATCCATTAACAGGAATAAAAAATGAATTACTGTTCCTGTCTGTTTTTAATTGTTTTTCATCACTTCTTAATCTGCTTGTTATGCTGCTCTACTGACACAGCACAAAACACACAGCGTTCATTTTGGGACACCAAATGCTGGGAACAGAACAGAAGTGATTTTTTAAAATGATTTTTTCTGCTTTTAATGGGGGGGCACGCCATTAAAACTCGATTAACCAGAAGTCATCAATTAACCAAGACATCTCATTTAATACTGCATATTAATATGTTTTTATAAGTAACTTTGACATTTAACTTCTCTGTTTAGTTCACCTAACGGCTCTGGGATGCCATCATATGGCTTCATTGTTACTTGGTAATAGCTAGATGGAATTTCTTTTGACGTAGGGCAGAATAATCTGGAATAAATCACATATGACCCCTGTCTGTCCAGGTGCACGAGGCCCTGCGGAAAAGCTCAAACGGCTGTGCCGTGTTGCTCATCGCCCATAAGATGAGCACGGTGGAGAAGGCCAATCGCATCGTCTTCCTGAAGGACGGCGAGGTGCTGGAGGAAGGAACCCATGAAGAGCTGCTCGCAAAGGGGGGCTCCTATGCCCAACTGGTGCACAAGCAAAACACAGCTTTCCTGCGCAATACAGAGGGGGGTTCCGACTCAGGTGGCATTTGACTCAAAACCCGAGGACGTTTCTGTCTTCTGCTGCAGTCAATCTTCCTCCCGTTCACTGGTTACCACTGTATGCCGCTTCACAACTTTATCTCCTGTCGACCAGGATGAGAGGCAACAGAACACCATCATATGTCACACCCGGGTTTGATTTACATCGATACACTTTTCTCATTCAAAAATTAATTAATTAATTACTTAACTGCTGTATGTATTTGTATTTATGTTGGCTTGAATGTGCTGAATTGTTTGTTTTTATGTGTAGTGTCTGTTTTAAGTAAGGACAAATGAATTTTCCATTTTTCACCAGACTTGCAGTAGAAAACATTAGTAAGCAATTTCCAGACATTCATTGTTGGCATCGACATCATCTCAAGCCTTTCTGGTCACATTATGATCACATTAAAATGAAATGTGTGTGTGTGGCTGTGTGTGTGTGGCTGACATGATTATTGAATAGCTTGCAAGCAGAACTTTTTTGCAGGGCTCAAAAAATCCTTACAAAGCAAACATGTCTCCAAAGTTGATAAAGTTTTGAAAAAAGAATGGGTCCTTCTAAAATGTAGCTATTGAGATACATATATGGCCCTTTACTCCGGTAGTCTCGGCATTTATTGTCACAGCACGTGGTTTCAGGGAATCACACCCAGGCTGGATGAGACATTACTGCCGCCTTGTGGCCACAGGCTGTATCTGCACGCCAGTAAAAAGCGGAAATTTACAAAGAGCCGCATCACCGACTGCACGATCAGCAAATATATTTCAACTAATGTCATTAATAAGGTTTTGCTTTAAACTGGATAAGGGTTTTGCTGGAGTCCTCTGTGAGCGTCATAGCAGTGATTTTCGTCAGAGATGTGGCGTCACTTTGAGAATCTGTGTATCAGTGCTGTCTTGACTTCGTGTTTTGATGCCACATCAGTGTTTCTCTGCGGTCAAAAGTCACTATTTACATATCACACGCGGACATAAACTCGTTTGTGTTGCCATGGAAACCCCTCCCCCTTAACACCAAATTTCAGCTGTACGGCAGAAATGCACTTTTTAACTGACGTTAAATATTTGCTGCTCTCCACTCGCTACTCTAATAATAATAAATATTACTTTCTGCAGTCAGAAATCCGCCATCCTCAGCAGATGAGTCCATGATAAATGTAGAAACGACCTCTTTCAGCTTTTTGCTTATGAACTGATCAATTTAAGAAGCAAGTAATAGATTAAAATCGGATACCGTAGCGGGCGAAAAATCGTCGTTACTTATTATAAACGAACACAAACGTGCAAAACAAACCAGTCGCTTCATATACAGTATTAATGTAACTCAGAGCCGTTAATAATTTAATAAAACTGGCTTCTTCTTGGCACGAGGTCAACAGTCTGCTTCCGGCATCAGTTGCACCACGTGACTTTACACCAGCCAATAGAAAACAGGCGCTCTGGAGACGTTGTATTGATTATTTTATGTATTTATGTATTTGTTTTTTTACGTTAAACAAATTATTTAAATATATTCTAATATGTTTTGTTTACGTTATGTGGAGATTATAGGTTGAAATGTTCTATTTTCTTAAATGTTATATTCACTTCTATTGCTTTTGTACACGTGTTCATAATAAAGCATTTGTTGTGGAAAATAGTTTTTTAACGCTCGAGCCGTTGAAAGTAAGAGCTTCTTTATTTTGTAGACGCCACTTTTTAAGCGAAGTTTCTCTTGGTTGAAAATGTTTTACTGCACAGATTGACTCAAACGGAGTTGTGCTTAGCCTCTGCCTGGCGGCGGTGAAAACCTCGATCAAATTTAGATTTAGAATATAGATTTAATAAAGGGACATTTCTGTGTTTTTTTTTTACATGCTTCGCTATAAACTGCGGTTTATACGGTTGAAACGGCTGGAATATTGTTGCGCAACCTGTAAAAAATGGGAGGGCCATCTTCAGCTGCCAGTCAGCCGTGAGCCAATCGGATCATTTGATTGACGGCAGTGCTGGCTTATCAAACTGCAGTGGCGGTGACGTGTTGAAGCAATCGCGGAAGCGTTATATTATAATATCGTGGAGTACAGTTTACCTGAGCATTTCTGTACAGTAATATTGGGGAGTTAATTTTGCTGTGGATTTCGGCGTTTAAAATTTCTTTGGGTAAATATTTGCCAGGCTGTGCTGTCTTCACCGCTAGCTTCCCGAACAGAGTAGTTACTGCCGCCAAAAATTGTTTACAGCAAATGGCCACTAGAGAGCAGCAGAGTGTAAGATTTGCCTGTTTTAGTTGGTGACACTGTCACCGCTTTCGGGTGCCGTAAAATAGGATAAATCTTCTTTCATAGGCACTTTATTAATATGTTCTTAACACACACTTTACCGATAAATCCTTAGTTAATTGGACGTTTATTAATATGTTTGTAATAAATAGGCACTTTATTTGATNCTGTCACCGCTTTCGGGTGCCGTAAAATAGGATAAATTCTTCTTTCATAGGCACTTTATTAATATGTTCTTAACACGCACTTTACCGATAAATCCTTAGTTAATTGGACGTTTATTAATATGTTTGTAATAAATAGGCACTTTATTTGATTAAGTTCTTAATTAATGGGCACTATATTAATCTATCCTTTATTAATAGGCACTTTATTGATCTGTTTTTCATTGGTAAACACTACAGTACTAAAGTCCATCACAGACTGGAGCTCCCCTTCATCTTAGCCTTTGCCATGGATTTTGCAAGGCATTGTTTTCATCCTACAGGGCACTCAGGTTTAGCACTGACATACATCACGATCTCTTCACCAGCTGTGAGCCAAGTTGTGCTCTATGTTCACAAGACACCTACCTGTGACCACCTGTGATCAAATCTATATCTGATCTCGCAACCCAGATGCTGTGAGCCACTAACCCTACCTGCTGTTCCAACCTTGATCCTGGTAGTTACCCTGAATTAATACAGTAACAATACCCAACTGTATAAGTACATTATAAGTTACCACTAAGGCAACTAAGTCAGTCCTACAGACCCAGCAAGTTACTGTAGGGACAATTTCACTATCAAATTCCGGTGAGCCACACCTGCTGGTTTATGCCAGTTAGAAGACATAAAGGTGGTCCTGATCCTTGAGCCATTTGTAGGGTAAAAAAGTATTTTGAAGTCACATTTATATGCAATGGGCAGCCAGTGAAGAGATTAAAGAACTGGAGGGATTAGGCAGTTTTAGGGACCTGTGACCTGTGACCTTTGAATTCTGGACAAGTTAGAATGGATGGCAGTCAGACAACATGGAGTTGAAGCAATGAAGCCACCTGGAAATAGAGGCATGAAGCAACTTCTCAGTGTCCAGTCTTGAGCGATAGTTCTGCAAACATAGCAATATATCAAAGAAAGGAAATTTAAAATATAATTATATTTTATTTTTATTACTTTTTACAATATTATGCTAAAAAAGTGGAAATTTCCCATGGAATTTTTTACTTTTTGATGATCAAATTTATTTCATTTATTTACTATTTCAAATATTTTATGTTTACAACATACTTTTATATATTTTGTTTATTCTGCAATGTGAAAATAAAACGAAATTTATGACAAAACTGTTGATAAGCGGTCACTGTATGAAAGACCCCCCAAGGTCAAACAGGAACTGAACTATTTGAAGTCATGAAAAGAAAAATGCTGAAATAGACATAAACGTTTTGGTGATATCACCATTGTGTGTGGGTAGATGGATGGAGAAAAATTCCGATTCAGACTTGCAACTGAGAAATTTCAAAAAGACAACTATTCTAAGAAAAATGACAAAGAAAGCAAACTTATCTTCAGCGGGGGAGTCAAAGCCAGAACTGAGTCCAGGAGAAAATGTGCTGAGAGACTTGAAGACCTCAGCTCACATAGGGTCATTAAAGAGCTGGAAATATTCTGTATAATACTGCTGCTACAGTATTGCTGTAAATGTTTCCAGGAAGCACTGACTCAAGGGGTTTGAAGATGTACACAATCAAAGTAAAAAGTTGAAATAAATCATGAATGCATTACAATTTTTAAAATGGACTACATAGTAATAACCCAACTGTTTTCCTATGTTTTGGGCCTAAAAATTATTCAGAATTCATCAGGTTCAGTATTGAATATGTGAAAAATATTAAGAAAAGTGGCAACATGAATGGTCAAGTTTTACTTCATAAAGGAGTTAAATGACCTTTACATATTTGTTATCTTTTCTGGGGTTTGTTACCTTATGGCCGGCACTGAAATTTTGAGATAAAGGTGTATGACAGTGTTTTGAATTGGAGCTTTGTCAGAGCCAGCCTCCCCAAATCTTTTAAATTATGCACAAAATGTTGAAAGAGCCTGCTGATAAATCGTTTCCAATATGTTGGGTCTCAGCCTGGTGACTCTGTTAGGTGCTTTTGTTTTCAGGGGCTCTTTAATGTTTTCTTAAGTAATGGATGTGAGTACGGACTCACCAGCATGAAGAAAGCTGCAAGCACCCATTAATATATCTATTAATGATCTATAATGGACTGTTTAACAATAGCAGATCCCCCTCATGTTCTGGTCTATCCGAGAAATGAGATTTTAAAGGGGGAAAACAACATCCTGATCTGCTTTGCGAGCAACTTTCATCCTCCAGCTGTGAAAGTGACGTAGACTAAGAATGATGTGGAGGTGACAGAAGGAGTGACTCTGAGCTGCTACTATCCCAACAAGGACTTCACCTTCACACAGTACTCCACTATTCCCTTTACCCCCCAGGAAGGGGATGTCTACTCCTGCACTGTGGAGCACAAGGGGCTTTCTGAACCTGAAACCCAGCTATGGGGTAAGATAAAGTGTTTTAGTTATGTCTGTTAGGTACCTTAGTTTATAGTTGAGGAAATTTTATGCACACACGTAGTTATGTTCTCTTTTACTGTTTGTTCTGTCTTTGTAGTATGCTTTTTTGCACTTTTGAGGCAATTGCCTGCAAAATGATTATCAATGAAGTAACATTTTTTGACCATTTAGGACATTATTAATGTTGGATTTTTAAAATTAAATAAATGATAAACACAGACTTCTGGGCTGATGAATCAAAAGCAAAACTTTGTGTTTGACATGCCCTAGTCTGATAAAAACCAAATATGGCATTTCAAAATAAAAACCTCCTGCATTCTGATGGCGGTGTAAGAATTTCCGAATGTTTGGCAGCCACAGAACCTCATTGCCAGTGTCACTGAATGAACCGCAAGTTGTTCTTTGTATCAGAAAATGATTGTTGTTGTCGTCATGGTAATTATTGAGGTGGTTGCTGTTGTGCTTGTTGTTATTATGATGGTTGTTGTTGTAGTGGTTGTTGCTTTGGTTCCTATTGTTGTTGTGAGGCCATCAGTCCATAAGTGGGAAGTGAAGTACTGCTGGCTGGGCAATGCAGCAAGTCAGGGATTCCATACATACTAGCAACTGAACATGATAATGGCTGAAAAAAGAGAATTAAAGTTACGAAATGCCCAGGCCAAAGTCCTAACCTGATTCCAAATGAGATGCTTTCCCCACTCCTCAAAAGTCCACTTTTAGTGCTCCTGTGCCCACTGGGGACGCACTTTCTTGTTCTTTGCTAACATCACTGGCACCTGACATGGCCTTTGGCTGCTGTAGCCATTCGACACAAAGTCCAATAAGCAACGTGTTCCGAAACGCCATTTTATGCCAGTTTTGAATTCGGCTGTGATTTGCCTGGTTGTGGCCTGACTGGTTGCTGCGCAATTCTCCATTCTCTTGGGACCCTTCTGATCCACACGCTGTTTTCGTGAATACGATCGCCATTTTTCCTTTTTTACACCATTCTTGTTAAATCGTTGAAGCAGTTATGTGAAAAGATGCTGGAAC
Organism: Arapaima gigas; assembly: GCA_900497675.1. Taxonomy (NCBI): domain Eukaryota; kingdom Metazoa; phylum Chordata; class Actinopteri; order Osteoglossiformes; family Osteoglossidae; genus Arapaima; species Arapaima gigas. The sequence goes on along the minus strand of UFQX01000711.1, from coordinate 62,264 downwards.
TGCCATGCCTAGTGCCAGCTATTATGCTGCATTCTGCATTTCATGTTTAAAATGGTCTCACACCCCTTTTACATTTATCATTCCAGAGGCAGAAATTGAGGAAAAGACAGCTTTTTATGGAGCAGGACTGGGCCTTGGTTTGCTTGGTGTGGGAGTTGGAACATCTCTCTCATAAAGGGAAACAGCTGCAGTTAAAAAGGTAAGTGATATGACGGATGGCACCGTGACACGTGTGTGTATACGTTGGATTGGCCTATGATGGGCTGGGGCCGCAGCTGGGGTGTACTTCACCTCATGCTGTGTACCTCCAGGCTAGACTACAGACCATCACAGTTTTCTACTAGAGTGAGTTACTGGTAGTAAATGGATGGATGTGGCTTTGCACACTGAATTGTACAGATTCTTCAAGACTGCTGAAATCAAAGCCTTGGCATGGTAAAAGAATAGATCGGGCCTTTCTACTGCAAATGCTCACATATACCATATATTAAAATAATTTTTTGTGACTTTTAATAATAAAGGAGTCCAGGGGTTGAATATATTTTTATATGCAATGTACAATGTCAGGAAAAGCTACTTACAGGTTTGTTTGTAATGTAAAACTAAATAACCAAGGTGTCCTGAGTTGTTAATGTTACGCCCCCGGGTCCGAGCGCCTGACACCTGTCCCGCCTCCTCTGTCCTCCTCATCGCACCTGTTTGTGGTTAAACCTGACCCTATAAGTACCTGAGCCTTACAACCTGTCAGTGCAAAGTAGTGCCATGTTCATTGTGTGCATACTGAGTGTTACTGCTCCTTGTTACGGCGGCTATCGACCTGTTTCGGTCCCACGACCTAGTCTTGTGTTTACTCTTTGTCTGTTTCGTCGCTTGTTTCGGATTGATTCCTGGTTTGACCCCCGACTGATCGCTGACTACGTTTCTGGATCTACCTCTGTCATCAAACGGATTTCAACCTCGCAATTCTGCACACGTCTGCGTCCTGATCGACCCGTGACAGTTAAGTAGGCAAGCAGTGATCAGAATGCACATAAAATGTTTGAAATACTGTACATGTTGCATGCCAAATGCGATATATACCGACAAAATTAATTCCTGTTTTTAATATATATGTTTGCACTTATTCATCTATTCGCTGATACTTTTTTCAGTTTGCAGTGTTAAAGTAGCTGCAATGAGTTACTCATTTATACAGCTGAGCAGAGTTTTTGTTACTGCAGCTTTGGGTTAAGTACCTGCTCATGGGTGCTGCACTGGGAATGTGGGCCTTGAATCCATGACCTCCAAATCCAGAGGTGGCAGCAGCCATTATGATACAGGCTGACACAAGAGAATAAGAAAGGACATAGAAGAAAGCTGTGGTTCAAAACGTAGTTTATGTTGTCTTTTTTTGTTCAGCTTATTACACAGAACTAAGTTTTACCACTTCTTTATGTTCAATTTTAAATTCATTTTTTGTTTCTGTCCACCTGCAGGCCAGGAACTGGAGAGGATGTAGAACTATGTCTTTAAGTCACCATTCATTTTAACTATATGTAGTTTTCATTTTTGTAGTAGCTATTAGGATATCAGGAATTACAAGTAATTTGAAAAATAAACCACGCCAAAAAAAGATGTTAAAAATGTAATGCATATTTCAATAAATTTATATCTGAACTTGAAATATTCATAAGAATAGCATTGATTTTATGTTAGTTTTGCTTTGGAAAATTGAGAAATAATATTAAAAATATCAGATAAAATGGCAGTTTTTATTAACTTGTGTCCTACTTTTACTGTATGTGGAAATGGAGTTACTGGATGGGATTTGCCTGTTTTTGGGTCTGTGGATAATGAAAAACAGAATGTGACCACAGAGAGGAAGAGAAGGGGTGCAGGAAGGGAAGCTGTGGGTCTGCCAAAGTCAAGAAGCTCCCTCTCCTCCAGCACCTGCTGTACCATTGAACTTGGGGCCGATTTCACGTCTGAGTCGAGTCTCTAACCATCTCTGGCTTTCCTTCCCATTCTGACAGCTGAGAGTAGAATGGCATCTCTGAATGGCTGAGAACCTGCCCAGCTTTTATGAACTGCAGTGCAGTTGGGGAAAGGATTCCCAACACAGATGACATTGGTTTGACCAGCCATAAGGGTCTTTGGAAAACCATTAAGGATGCACCCAAGGAGAGCGTTGAATCTGGACTGGAATAAAGCTTGTGAGTATAGATTAAGCCAAAGAAGTTAGATCTTCAAGCTTAACTGGCTCACTTTACATGGGAGATTACCTGTTAGAGAAGAAATGTACCAACACATTAAAAGGATTTGTGTCCTTAGAACTATGAAATCAGCTGTGTAGAAACCCTATATGGAGCCCTGGTTTTTGCACAAAATGGGACCATCGGTGGGTTAAATCTGTAATAGATTGTTGTGATGCTAAAATATTATCGAGGGCTTTATTTTGAAGTTCATTTATTTATTGTGCAATGATTTTGACTTTTTTACAGCAACTGTACCCAATTGTAGGGTTTAAGTAAAGCGGTGTACTTTTATTAACATACTTTGATCTGAATCTTTTTTGTCAAAACATTTGTATGACAGTTTTATTTATGTCGTACATGAATGTAAAAGTGACAGTATTTTTTGGATGAAGTTGAACTGCTAAGAGGTGCTGTGGTTTTTTATTTACTCGATTCTTGACAGAACATCCAGGTTGTGTGTAAACCTTGAATGGGGTTTATTGAACTGAAATGCTATTGCAAGCTTAAATGTAAGGCATATATGATTCTACGCATTTCTGTTATTTAATATTTAAAAGAAAAACAATCAGAATACCCTGCCAGGCTGTACAGTGCTATGGAGAATTGCTTCATGTCTTCAGTCTCTCCACTGAAGTTCACAACAGTATATTTTTCTATTTGTGAACAACCAGTACAGTCATACTCCTGTACATGTTCTCCCTATTTACTTCCTCTGGATAGAAAGTCTCATTTTGCCATAAGAGAAATTTGGTTTAAGTTCCAAGCTGCCTACATAGCAGTTTTTTAACCGCACGTTTAAAAAAAACTCCATTCTGATACACGTTATAGTGTCTAAACTGCAAATGGAGAAAAATTCAATAACCTATGTGTAGGTTAGGGGGTTCTGCTGTGGGTTTATGTCCTGTGAGTTGTGCCAAGCGGGTGTTTTATGACAATAACCAGAATGCGTGTGTGTGAACAATAAGGACCTCCTGCTAACTTGTCAGACTTTGAGGTTAGAAGAAAATGTGGAAAGGGGGTCTAAAACAGGTGTATGGAAGGTGCCCAAATGTACTCCCAGTTTTTGCCTGAGAAGGGAATGCACGTCAGAGTACGCACACATAACCACAGAAACACAGTGAGAATATGGGAATTACAAAAATTTTCCTTTTAGGAGTAGGAGAGAAAGGAGACTGAGAGGAAAGGAGATGTGTTCTGGGCTCTGCTGTTCTAGCTGAGACACTTTATTTGGTTTTGCGCACTCTTGCTTTTAGGGGCATAATCTGTGCTACTGAATCTCTCTAAGTTTGTATTAGATTCTTGAATTGTTGTATTTGTCCTCTGGCAGGGTATGGAAAAGAATTAGAAAGTTGAAAGTCTCCCCCAGTTCCCTTGGGCCTGGTGTGCGCTGGCATGCCACAGTGATTTATACCCATTTGACGTCATTTAATAAGGAAGATTTGTTTATTCCTTCTACATAAAATTAAATTATTGTGAAAATTTTAAGGTTATAAATTTGTGACAGGACTGAATACAGTTGATGACTATAGAAGAGTCACATTCTTGAAAACAGGCACTAAAACGCCATTCACCATGTTATTATACATCATGTATTCCAAGGAACATAGATGTAATCCTTTATATGTGGTTTCATTTTAGTTTATTTTCATTTAATTGTATTACTTACTATGCATATTTGAATTTTCTTGTTTTACAGGGAGAATCTTGGTACCAACAAGTTCAGTTTAGGTACGTTGTCATTATTTTCACTGCAACAACAGTAATGGTGGGCCAGCAGAATAGAAACAAACAACAACAGAGAGAAATTATGGGTGAAACAAATACATTACTTATTTTTCATGTTTTCCTCATCAATAAGGTACAGAAATCAGACCAGGATGGACCTCAGATGGACTATTAGACTGGCAATGTGGCCAGGGGGTAGACAGGCAAAATCAGCCAGCAGTCCCACCCAGAAACATAGTTTGTGCCACAGAAACTGTCAGAGGAATATTACCTTTGGTTTTCTCCAGCAGACCCATAGTTTTCACGTTACTGCTTTAATATTCCCTTTTATCCAGATTCCCTTACTGCAGTGAATTGTGCCTGAATTTTCTACACACACAAACACAAAATTTCTCATCGGGCACGAAGAGCCTGTGTCCTAAAGTCTGTGGCTTGGAAAACAATTATGTACATTGTATAAAGAACAATATACACAATAACAGAGAAACAGGGCCAGAGCTTAACAGCGATACAGATTAATCAGGGTGTTAATTTATCATAATGTGATATAATTTACAAATAGAAATGTAGCAGTTACTATTGTTACTCTAGCTGGCATGTTGTTCCCTGTTTGTGTGGTTTTCTTCTGACCGCTTTGTTCATGTATACTGCTGCTCCTGAGCTCTTATTAATGTAAATACGTGTCTATGTGTGAATGTTTCATGGTGCATAGCTGTCCTGTCCGGATCTACCTCACTTTATACCCTGTTTTACTAGGATGGACTACAGGTATCTTCCTAATTTAAACAGGATTGAAGGCACTTGTTATTTATTTACACTAGATGGAAATGAAAGCCACACTGCATACACTACACATGTATGTATATGATGTATATACATTGTGTGTTGTATGTTACACTCTAAAATGGCATTTTAAACATTTATTTTGAACTTATCTATAGCATGTTTTACAAATAAAAATTCATACAGCATGTTTGTTTATCATTTACTTCATGTAGCCCAAAATAACTGTGAAAAATATGCATGAAGGTTGAGAAGATTTGGAGTTGAAGGAGTTAAAGGTGTAAAAAGCCTCATATTTCAACAGGCCACCTTTCCTTTTAGACAATTATTTATTCTCAATGTCAAAATGATGAGTCAGTGACACTGATGTCCCCCTGTCAGGTGACTAACAGCAGGTCAGCAGCAGTACAGTTTGTAAGTATTTGGACAGCAGCACAGGTTCAGATTCAGTTTTTAGGGTAGTTACCTGACATGCTGGTCCTTCTAGTTTTGGACACTTTCTGCAGAGATCCTTTATAATCACACTAAAACTCCCAGGACAGGAGCAGCCACTAGTACTTGGTCCCACAGAGCGACCACTTGGTTTTTTAAACTGACATTTATTGATTGATTTATTGATATTTATATTTTTTTAGGATCAAAGTTGGTATTTCTTAATTTTTAACTATCTATTGGAAACAAACGTACTGTACTCAATGCAAAGTTATCTGTGAAAAGTAATTTTTTCAGTTCATATAACAGGGAGCAAAGGTTTTGTGCATCTTTTTTTTTCTTCTTTAATTTTTGCGTTTCCTGTGGTGAAGACAGTGAGTTTCCAACTCAGTGTACACGTTCTTGGTCACAAACAATACATAAATAATCTTTTTGGTGAGATTTATTTCCTTTTACCGAAACATACAGTTTAAATTGGAAATTATTCATAGCACAAAGGTTAAGAAATGCAGACTCTTTAAAGGGAGTGAAATAGACAAAAATGACAAGAGGCCACAGTGTGAATATTAGCAAACCACTGGTGGGTTTTTATTTGGAACTTTCTCGGACCAAAACAAGGTAAATCCCTTTACTCTGGTAAACTCGGCATTTATTGTCACAGCACGTGGTTTCAGGGAATCACACCGAGGCTGGATGAGACATTACTGCCGCCTTGTGGCNCTGGTGGGTTTTTATTTGGAACTTTCTCGGACCAAAACAAGGTAAATCCCTTTACTCTGGTAAACTCGGCATTTATTGTCACAGCACGTGGTTTCAGGGAATCACACCGAGGCTGGATGAGACATTACACAGGCTGTATCTGCACGCCAGTAAAAAGCGGATATTTATAACAGCCGCATCACCGACTGCACGATCAGCAAATATATTTCAACTAATGTCACTAATAATGTTTTGCTTTAAACTGGATGAGTGTTTTGCTGGACTCCTCTCTGAGCATTATGACAGTGATTTTACTCAGATGTGTCGTCAGAGTGAGAATCAGTGCTTGTGCTGACCTCAGTTTTTGGTGCCACAATAGTGTTTCTCTGCTCAGATCTGAAAAGACACTATTTACATATGAAAAAGACTATTTACATATCGCATACAGGCATAAACTATTTTGTGTTGTCCGGACCACCCCACACTAAATATCAGCTGTATGGCAGAAATTCACGGTTTTAAATGACGTTAAATATTTGCTGCTCTCCACTCGCTACTCCTTTCTGCAGTCAGAAATCCCTCATTCGGCATCTACTCAGCTGATGATTCCATGATAAATGTATAAACTACCGCTTTCAGCTTTTTTCTTATTAACTGATTCCTGGTCGATTTAAAAAGCAAGTAATAGATGTAAATCGGGTTAACAGAACAGATGTCATCGTGCGGGGAGGGAAAATCGTCGTTATTTATTATAAACAAACTTTGGTTTGTTTATAACGTGCAAAACGAACTGGTCGCTTCATATACAGTATTAATGTGATCAGAGCCGTTATTTAATAGTTTAATAAAACAGGCAACACGTGACTTTACACCAGCCAATAGAAAACAGGCGCTCTGGTTTATTCACCGCGTTTTCATACTGACTATTTTGTGTACTTATGTATTTATTTGTTTTTTTGTTTACTTGGTTATTTATACATACTTTTATATGTTTCGTTTACTTCATTATATGTTGAAATGATGAGTTTTCTTAAATGTTATGTTGTACTCACTCATGCTGCTTCTGGATGTTTACTTGTTCATAATAAAGCATTTTGGGAAAAATAGTTTAACGCTCGAGCCGTTAAAACAAAAGCTTCTTTATTTTGTCGACGCCGCTTTTTAAGCAAAGTTTCTACTGACTGACAATATTTTACTGCACAGATGAACTAAAACGGAGTTGTACGGAACCTCTGCCTGGCGGCGGTGAAAACCTCAGAGACTCAATGAGAATGTAGATTTAATAAAAGGACATTTCAGAGTTTTTTTACATGTTTAGCTATAAACTGCAGTCCGTCAGTTTGTTTCAGCTTTGGATGGAAGACTCCGGGTAGTCTGAGTCGTTGCCGACCCTCGCTTTCCTTTGACCACCGCTTTTTCCTGACCCTTCCTTGTGCTGCACCGACCTCTGGTTTCGACCCCTGCCTGTTTCTTGACTACGACCTTGGAACGTCCTTTAACAATAAACGTCGTCTGTCAACTTAAACCTGCACGCGTTTGCGCCCTTAGTACGACATTGCAATTTTACGGGTAAAAACTGTTTTACTGCGTTGTCTTCTATTTTACTTGTACGCTTTTGCCAGATGTGCAGTACAGACAGTCTCCGGGTTATGAACGTCTGACTTACGGACAAGTCGTACTTGCGAGCGGACTTCCATAAAACCTATTATATTAAAAATTCGACTTAAATACAATGGTTCGTAGTAACGAACGCACGGACTACTTTGTGACGCTCATGAAAACATTCCGCAGCTGCAGCGGTTCGTCGGCTCGAGCCCGTCAGCTTGAATCGGATCACGGCGCCGTTAACGTTGTGTTGAGCGTAACTTTGTATTTGGTTTATACTTTTCTCTTAGTATTTACCCTTGTAACCATGTCTCCAAAGCGTAAATCCGATGCAAGTGCTGGTGATGCACCAAAGAAAAGGAAAACGATCAGGACTGAAAGTAAAGTGGAAATAAAGCGATCGGAAAGGTGATTCTCCATCGCTTATTGGAAGCGTCAGACTGCAGTCGGTCAACGATCGGAACAATTTTAAAGGATAAAGTGAGAATAATGGAGCGAGAGAAAAGCTCTGCCTTGGGAAGCTACAGTTATTACTAAACAGCTTTTATTATTACTGTGTTATTATAATGTACTGTTTTATCGTGTTTAAAATGTTTTAGTGTATTTGGAAGTATTTCTTGTTTTATATGCTTAGAAAGTAAATACTATATATTTTACCTAAGACAAACATTTGACTAACTGACGCTAAGTACGAACTGTATGTACCTGTTCCGATTTACATACAGATTCAATTTTTAGACGGATTTAGGAACGAATCTCGTTTTAATCTCGGGCTGTAAAGTGAGTTCAGTAAAACTGGGCTCTTTATACCTAGCTATTTAAAAAAAACATTATCTTTGTGTTTTTCTGTTTGTGGGTGAGAGTTGATCTTATGCCTATAACCAAAGGGAAACGGCGTAAAAATGTTTTATTCAACGTGGCAGCCGATTGAAGCGGCAAAGCGCTGGAATATTATAGCGCGAATTGGAGGAGTGGGAGGGCCATCTTCAGCTGCCAGTCAGCTGTCAGCCAATTGAAACGTTGCACTCAAATGACGTAATCGTAAATTAGGGGGTGGGAACAAACAACTGCACGCGGATGATCGTGTGCGTCACAAGACAAATAATGGGTGTGNTTTTTCTGTTTGTGGGTGAGAGTTGATCTTATGCCTATAACCAAAGGGAAACGGCGTAAAAATGTTTTATTCAACGTGGCAGCCGATTGAAGCGGCAAAGCGCTGGAATATTATAGCGCAAACTGGAGGAGTGGGAGGGCCATCTTCAGCTGCCAGTCAGCTGTCAGCCAATTGAAACGTTGCACTCTAATGACGTAATCGTAAATTAGGGGGTGGGAACAAACAACTGCACGCGGATGATCGTGTGCGTCACAAGACAAATAATGGGTGTGGGTTTTTGATTGAAGGCAGTACTGGCCTATCAAACTGCAGTGGCGGTGACGTATGGAAGCAATCGCGGAAGCGTTGTATTAAAATGTTGTGGAGTACTATTTACCTGAACATTTCTGCACAGTAATGTCGTAGAGTTCAGTTAACTGTGGATTTCGCTGTTTAAAATGTCTCTTGGCAAATATTTGCAGGCTGTGCTGTCTTCACCCTCAGCTTCCCGGACAGAATAGTTACTTTCGCCAAAAAGTTGTTTAGAGGGGAGGGAATTGCCACTAGGTGGCAGCAGAGTTTATAATTTCCCTGTTTTTAACTGGTGACGTTGTGTCGCCACTCCGGGTGCGTAAGGATGGAATAAATTCTTCATTAATAGGCACTTATTAATATATTCTACATTAATACGCACTTTGCCAATAAGTTCNGGGGGGGGGGGGAATTGCCACTAGGTGGCAGCAGAGTTTATAATTTCCCTGTTTTTAACTGGTGACGTTGTGTCGCCACTCCGGGTGCGTAAGGATGGAATAAATTCTTCATTAATAGGCACTTATTAATATATTCTACATTAACACGCATTTTGCCAATACGTTCTTACTTAATTGGACGTTTATTAATATGTTTGTAATTATTAGACACTTTATTTGAATAAATTCTTAATTAATATGATTATGGCCTGTGGAATGTGGTCTCGCTCTTCATTTACAGGTGTGCAAAGTTCTCATTGGTGGGAGCTGGAACATGTCAAATCCAGAGCATCCCATAGATGCTCAATTGGTGACATGTCTGGTGAGTATGCAGGCCATGGAAGAACTGGGATATTAAGTGTGTATAGATCCCTGTGACATGGTGCCATGCACTATCGTGCTTGGTGCAGCCCAGTCTAGGGTTGAGATATATTACAGGGAATGAGACAAGAAAGAACCCAATCCTTGGTCATACTTTTTTTGTATTATTATTACTATTATTATTGTTATTTAGTGCAACCCAATAACCACGCCTTTTCTCCAATGCAAAACCAAGCCAACAAAACAAAAAATTCCTGTCCTCTAGGTGTTAAACTACCCTAATGAATAAAACAAATAAAGGTACACCATTCTACCTTGGCTTCATAACCAGTCAAAAACAGAAAAGAAGTTGAAAGAAAATTGTACTCATCCCTTTCCAGCAGTTGCTTAATATTTACAAGTGTTTACAAGAGCAACAGGTAGGAAAGACTATTTACATTAGTGGTCATCGAATACAACAAGACCAAAGTAACACAGTGCGCTAACACTACACAACTTGTTCTGGAGTTTGAAGTTAAATTTAGTGTCAGCTATGGTCAGTCACACAGCCCTCTGTCACAGATTATCACTATAATACCTGCAGGGAGTGAATAATCTCCACATCCCAGAAAGAATGTTGTGGTCCTCAAGTCTTTCCTTTGTCTGCTCATCCTGCTCATGAACAAGCAGGTGTACACGAGTACAGGTGTTTCTAATAAAGTGGCCGATGAGTGTATGCTGCCAAGATTCTACTAGTGCCTGGATTCTGGGATAATATGCACTTCTAGTTACCTCATTGGGTCCACAGAGACAAAAAGTGATGTGCAGCAGGGAGCAAACAGAGAGTCAATTATTGTTTAAAGTCAGGGTGTTTGTCCATTTCTCTGTATTTCATTGTGGTTCCTTCGTGTGATTAAAAATTGGTGTTCTTCTGTTGTTGTGTTTATCCTTATACTGCCAGAAATTCAAGAAGAATCGGACATTGGAAAGACAGCTTCCTGTGGAGCAGGACTGATGCTTGGTTTGCTGGATGTGGGAGTTGGAACCTTCTCTCTCATAAAGGGTAACAATTACAGTTAAAACAGGTCTGTGGTTTTAAATGTGGAAAGGTGGTGTGTTTTCGATGTGGGTTTGAAGAGGAGTTGTAGTGTCAGACTCAATGAATAATGAATGAATGATTGTATTTGTTTGAGGGGTTTCGATGTGATTGACTGGTGTCCTGTTCAAAATGCACCACACATTATGCCTTTGGGATAGGTTCTGGACCATCTCAATCCTGAAGCAGAGATTTCTGTAGTGTAGTGGTTAGCATTGTGGCCCTTCAGCTAACTGGTTAAAAGTGTGATTCCCACCTAAGCCTATCGTCTATATTTCCTATCTATCTATATTTCTCAACAATGAATCTATTGAATAGTTGCTGTCGCAAAACATATGAGGTAAATTTTCATTTAGCACACACTTTTCCCCAAAACGACAAAGTTATTACCATACAGTATTTAGCTGCAGTAAATTCCCCGCCTTCACCCATTTATGCAGAAGAGTGATGTAATAGAAACAAATCTATTTACATATTATAGTGTGGGAAGAATATAAGAAATGTTTTATCTTGAATATCAACTCTATGTCTGATTTGCAGAAGAACAAAAGAACAAAGGACAAAAGAACTGGCTAAAAAAGATGGGTACACTTCCTCAAATAAAGATGTACACTCAGTTTCACTTCCATTTTGCAATTAAAAAGAATTTTTAAAAATTCTATTTTCAAAAATTTTAAATGCTCTTGTATTTGCAGTGAGGGCAGATGGACTGATCCTCATCATGCGTCGATGATGTAACTCATGGTACCAGTTTACTTTGAAATCCTGTGCATGTTATAGGCCAGATGTGATACATAGTGGCAAAATACAATTCCTACTTTCCAGTACATGAGAAATATACAGTAATTTGTTTCATATCCAGCATTTTCATTCATTGATTCATTAAATTTATTATTACAATTTCTTCAAGTTCACTTTAAAATTCACTATTTTTTTTTTCCTTCCATTCACTTTAGAGTGAAAACTGCAGACCAGAAGTGGAATGGGGAGCCTGTAACATTTCTTTTTGAAACTATTGTTTGGGCAAATTGGTCATAGTAAATTGCTCAGATTGTGGGCCTTTGCCCTGACACTGTGCCCTGCCTTTGTCCTGTGTATCGTGGGATAAATAATAACTTGATGTGTTCATCCTTAAGCCATTTATATATAATACATGGATGATTAACAATAAAAACAAGTGTTAATGAAGTTCATGGGAATCACGTGTTGTTCTACAAGAGGGAAACAGTGTGTGAGACAAAACTGAGCTTTAATAGTTTGCTAAGAAACCACAAATCCTATGTTGAATGTTGGAACAGAAATCGACTTTACTTGGCTACTAATGATAATGATGCTTGTTTCTTGGTAGCCTTTCACGTTTACCATGTCATTTCCCTTATAAAAATGGGGATTTTCTAAAGATGCCCAATACAGTTAATGGATTTGATGTCCCCAGGTTATAGTAAAGAAAATAAAAATCTAATTCAACAGATCTGAGCTGTATCAAATTTAAAGGGGAACACAACAGACTTGTATTTTTTGCAAACTAAAAACAGTAGCTTGAGAATATTTGCTCTGTATTTACTACTTCAGGATTTACATCAATATTTATATTTAATAAATTTATGCCAGGTGTATTATTATACATAACTTAAAATTACACTATTAAAATACAGTGCATGTTTTTAGACTAGCTGAGTCTGTCCTGCTAAAACATCTACAGTGTTTAAACTTATATATACTGTACACTTCTCATCAGCTGAAAAAATATAATTTCTCACTTCTCCCTTGGTTTCTCTGTATTAACCAATGATAAGTTATTAAATATATAACTGATAACAAAAATAGTAAATTCTCTACTTTTATAAATATATTAATAATAATTAAAGTAACTAATATCATGTAAAATACAAACACAGTTAGATGAAGTAATATATTACTAAGAACCCCCACTGGAAAAGAGCAATCCGACCAGGAACCAAGGGAGGACAGAACTTGACTGCAATGAGATGTATTTTTTAAGCTGTAAGATCACTATTACTCTAAATTAGTTTTATTGTGGTAAAGAGTTAGTCCTTTTAACTAAGACTTTAACTGTGTTTGTGATATACGGTTGGGAACGGCAGCTATGTGTTTTGTGGAGCTGTGCTTGGAAGTGGCCATTTGATGGGGTATAATTTTTGTTGTGCGAGTGTGTCAGCACTCCAGTTTTGTTTTACTATGATCAGGTAGTTGCGGATTTATCTTCATTTTGTGAGATTTGTAATGAATTTTGTGCTTGTGAAGGTTGTTGAGGGATGGAGAGGTGTAATTGTTACAATTTTACAACATGTTCTTGGTGTAGTTGTGGGTTGGTTGAGTGTTGTGATGTAAGATTTGCTATAGTTATATAATAGCTGGATGTTTCTATTGGAATACTGATTTTTAAGAGTAGGTGACTGTCAGTAATGGGTAGGTTTATGCTAAAGGGTATCAGGTGTGTGATGTGGTAGGGTGGGTGTTTTTATTAGTGGATGATCAGTCATTGTAAATGTATTATAGTAAAATTCTCTTGTCCCTTAATGTCATTAGATTTTAAAACCCTCTTGTTTTGTTTGAATTTCTTTGCATCACAAGCACAGATTGTTGACACCACTCCTCCAATGTGGCCAGACAAGACCAGCAGTGAGACCAGCACTCTATGCTGCCAAGAGCTGAAGACCCCATGCTATAATGGATGAGATCAGCACGCCTGCACCTCAACATCACTTTATGCAGCTTTTATTGTCTTACACTATGTTGTCCATAGCAGCATAGCGTTTCTTAGCTGCAGCTACTGGCACTATTTTTCTACATGCCGAAGCCCAGGAGGGGTGGGCTGCTGCTGGCACTTGGACCCCCAGAGATTTATTTTTCTCCTTATCCCTGTTAGGAGTCCCCCCCCGCCCTCGGTCCTTAGTTGTCAGCAGGCTTACTGGTTGCGCTTATACCCTGTATAGTTGCCCTTGATATCAAACTCGGTATATGGGTATATATGGGGTTGCCGATAACAACCAGGTGTGTTTACTCAAAGAACAGCAGAGGCGGGACAGGTGTCAGGTGCTCGGACCCGGGGCCGTGACATTACCTTTACCCTCACTTTCTATTTGTTCTGTTGTTTTAATTTGTTAAGCACTATGAGTCACTGTGTGAGAAACTGAATTGAATTTATAGTTTATTGTTGTTAAAAATTATGAAAATTTTAAGACGTTACTTGGGATGTATACATTTGGGGAGCTGTTTAATCATGAACTGATTTATGTAAAATTTTGAAAGTTGTTTTTATTATTTGGGTATGATGTAAGTGATGCTATTTGTGGATGAATGTATCAAGAATATGTGATTTACTGAGCAATTTTAGAACTAGATTTTATGTGTATTATAGACCCTCACTGTGATATATCACTGGGGATATGGATTTTAATTGTGGGAATCCTTATATATGGTGTCTTTTATGAACAAAGTGTGAGACTGTGTCACACGATTTGTGTCTGTGCAGTTCTTCGATATTAATGTCTTAAAGGTGTTGTTTGTTAATCTTGTGATTTTTACTTGTGCTGTTTTAAATAATTTGGAGTCCTATAAAGGAAAAATGGTCTGTCCAACCTCACTAACTGTAATCTGCCGCTGGCTTGTCAGTCGCGTCATTATGATAAAACTTAGTATTTTCATTTCCCTTACCAAAGTCTACAGCCATACTCGCTACAGAATTAAACTTTTGTATTTTGAAGCTCCTGAAACAAATGAGTAAGTTTCACAACGACGAACCGCAAGTGTTACCCAGCAACTGCTGACCTTGAGCGTTACGTTTACCTGATTGCGCCGTTTGTTACACCTGCTTTTTTCTGATTGGTCTGAACGCTGTTGTTGGTCGCTTTTCCCGCTGAGCGCCGCACGCGGCTCTTCTAGGTCCTCAGCAGATACACGGAGCGGTGAAGTTCGCTGCAGTTTGAAGTACAGAATGAGATTTTCTGCGTTCATCGCCCTGCAGCTGATGGCGGTCCTGGGTGTTTCTTTACTCGTGCAGGGTAAGCAACGGCTCTCAGGTTATGTAATGTAAGGTGCTATACGCGGGGTGTGTGTGTAGAAGGTTCCGAAGCAGGAGGTGTTTATGTTAAACTGAGATAAACGTACTGAATGACGTAATGCTTTAACGCAATAAGAACAAATGTGTAGGAGCCACTGTTAATTATATTAACATTATAATTATATAAACAGAGAACAGTAAGTGTTAAAATATACCGTATTGTGTAGTCGAGTAATAACGAATTTATTTTGTTCTGATTTCCTCTCAGCTCATGTAGATATAAATGTTGTTGTCTGTCAGAACGACGTTGACCCCGAGGATGAATTACAGCTGGATGGAGACGAGATACTTTATGTTGATTTCGCAAAGGGCGAAGTGGTGTTCACCATACCATCACGTTTAGGAACATACACAGCTACAGGCTGGGCTCAGCAGGCAGTGGTGAACCAACAGACTTGCAAGAACAACCTGGATCTGGCTGTTAAAGCTGAAAACAACCCATCTGAGGCGATCGGTAAGACGCCCTTCGTACATTTCATGTAACTAACCTGACTCTACTCCTACACAGCTGTATATCATAACAAAAATAACCGTAAAATGTGAATGTGATGAAAACGAATAATTAAAAATATGTACACATGACGTTCTTCGAGTACTTTAACAAAAAAAACGGTAGCTTTTATATACCAGAAATTGGAAATGATAAAATCATTTTTTCTGTATTGGAGTTCCAGACATTTTTAACTGTAGAAAAGTTAAGCAAATAATAATTGAAAAAAGTTTTGTGTTTGCACCCAATTAGTGGGGAATTAACAGTAAATGAAAAAGTAACTAAGGTTTTAAATCAAAAGAAAGCCTTGGTCCCACTGATTCTTATTTACTTATGTTTTCTGCCAATTTTAGCTACTTATGGTTACTAACTGTTCTGGATTTTTCTCCTCTTTTGATAAATGTTTAATTTTGGCTTTTTATGAAACTTTTTATGAAACTCAATGCAGAATGCTGTAGACACCACATTTCATGACTTGATTTTTGGTGGCACAAAAATGCTGTTTGTGTATAATGGTAAAATATGTAATACAAATATATATTAAAGTTGACATTCCCTAATTATCTCTCGTTTATTTTCTGATGTAAAATGCAGCTAGTTTACGAAACTGACATCCTGATCCAGTACTTTTTGAGAAAATTGTATTCATACTTGATATTTTTGTGCATTTCTCATATTTTGGTGTCTAAATAACAAAACACCAAATCAACTGAGTGTAGGGAAAGGTCAATCCTAAGTAAAACTAAGTAAAAAGTAACCAAAAAAAAACAAATCTTGATTGCCTGAGTCTTCATACCACTTTTCAGAGAAAACCAAAACTATATTAGGTATAATAACTTGCCTTGAATATCATTTTATAATGTGATTTACCAGAATGAAATGAATTCCTCTGATTCAAATGCACCTCAGTGCAGAAATTATGTAATGTTGCATGACATGAGCTTGAAGCAAAGGTGAACATGTACATGCAGAAAGAATAATCATGTTTTGTTCAATTTCTGGAATAATATTACTGAGAGGTATTGAGAGTCTGGAAAAGGCTGTAAGAAATTTTCATTGTGTTTAGACATACTTTGTAACACTGTTTAATGTTTTGCTGTAAATAGTTAATTGTTAACAAGACATTGTCTCAATCTGTTCATAGAAATTCCATAATTACTATTCTCAACAAAAAATGCTGAGGGAAGATTATGGCCATAGTAGCATAGTAACAGAGGTTAGCACAAAATCTGATACAGTCTCATTTGAAGTGAATAAGAATCTTTCCATTTCAACAGAACAAAGATTTCACAAAAAAAGAAAGTACATTAGTACTACTTCAATGGCCTGGTCAAACCCAGAACTGACTAAAATAGAAAATCTGTGGTAAGACTTGAAGACATATTATCACAACCAAAAAATATCAAACAGCTTGAAATATTCAGCTAAGAACACCTGGGGGAAACAACACCAGCATGTGCACAAATTGGTGAAACACCTGGAGCTATAGCTGGCAATATAATGGTAATGGTCTGTTTAACAATTTCAGATCCTCCTCACATCTCAATCTATCCCAGAGATGAGGTTTTACCAGGAAGAAGCAATACCCTGATCTGCTTTGTGAACAACTTTCATCCTCCACCTGTGAAAGTGAAGTGGACGAAGAACAATGTGGAGGTGACAGAGGGAGTGACTCTGAGCCGTTACTATCCCAGCAAGGACGACACTTTCAGACAGTACTCCACTATTCCCTTCACCCCCCAGGAAGGTGATGTCTACTCCTGCACTGTGGAGCACAAGGGGCTTCCTGAACCTGAAACCCGGCTGTGGGGTAAGATTATGTGAATAGTTAGTCGGTGAGTTTCCTTTTCCTTGTCCTGATGAGGGTCATGGTAGGTTAAGTTAGTCACATATTTCATAGTAAAGTAAAACAACTTGAGGAAGCATACTGTTGAACTTATGCTACACATATATTTTAAATTTAAGGAAAGTGGAGTTTATAAAAACATAATTTTGGGAGAAAGGTATTAGATCAAACCCCTGGCCAAACCAAGCCATCCGTCAGGAATAACATATAAACAGCCTCTAACTTCTCACCCCGTCTGTGTTGTTTTCTGCAAACTGAATTCTCCTGCACACAGTACTGCTTCTCCTCTACCTCCCTAGTGTTCTTGCTCTGTGTTGTGTTGTCTGTATTCAGTTTCATCCAGCCTCCAAAAGCCCTCACCTGCCTCATCATTATGACCTGTCCTGTGTCCCTTGCTTGATGGTCCTGTTGCTGCAAACTGAGCCTTTCTCCTGTCATCAGAAGGGATTTTCCTTCTCTGTACCCTTGCAGTCCTCATCTTTGTTGCATTGCAGCCAGCTCACTCTAGGCCATTCCTCTTCTTGCCATTTATCAATTTTGTGTTCTGCTATCTACTCTGTTTTGACCTTTGCTTTGTGTCTGTGGCACCTTGTTTCAGGGAGCCTTGCCATCTTATGAACCTGATCTCCAAAACATTTTTACAACTTACCATTTTCACTAAAGCTTAAATAAACAATATACTGTCATTCATCAACCCTGTGCCACATTTACTCTATCAAGTTCGTAAATCCAACTGCCATTTTTTTTAAAGCCTGAAAGAACACTCCACTGTCATTCATAACATTTATACCAGCAGCCCTTGTGCTGGTCTAGCCACCTTTGCAGTAACTTGTGCATAAACGCAGAATTGTTTAATTCATGGACCTGTCATATTTTTGTCAAAGCTGAAGCAAACCACTGTCATTTATTGCAGCTTGTCACCATCCATCGTGGCAGACCCCCTTTACACTTCCATGTGCATGAATCCAGTGCCCAGCTGGGCTCAGAATTAGAATTTTTATTTAATACATTTTAAAAACTAAGTATATTCGAATTTGAAATATTTTTGAAAAGAACTTGAGATAAAATTAGTGTAACGTGCAATGCTTTCACAGGAGGGTGCTAATAGTTAAACACGTTACAGTAAAAACATGCCAAAAGTGTAGTAATACAGAATCTACTTGTTTTAAATAAATATGCATGCTTGCTACATTAAAACATAAGAGGTTATAAAACAAAACATGTCAGAAGCTAATTACAACAAATAAGTTATTTCAAAACAAATGGAACAATTTCTGACATCTTTTGCAAAACTAATAATGCAGTGCTTTATTTCTTACTGGTAAACAAGTCTTTCTATTTGACTGAACAGCTGTTTCAGTAACAATATTATAAAAAAATTTACTTTAACTGAACATTTTAGATATTATTGGTCAAAAAGACTAAGCAATCAACTTACTTATCCTCAACTGCACAACATTCTTTACTACCAATATTGCCTGCTGAGGAAGATACACACTCTGTACTCACAGAAATGCTGGGTTTTGTTAAGTCATTGTTTCATTGTTTTAGCTGATGACACAATTTTTTTCCATCTTGCCCATTCAATATCCAGTTTTCCACGTGTTGAACAAAATTTGAATTTTGAGTATACATTAACAGGTTTAGTGCTTTCTAGTTCCATTAAACCTGTTATTTTTGAACAAATAATCCACCCTTCTTCACCCTTACAGCTCACAGCCTGCTGCACTTTACAGTATCACATCCATGAAGCCAACAACCTGTAGTTCTACAGATTGGCCTTTTTTCCTAACACATGCCATTGTAACTCATTTTCCCTATGGTCTTCACCTTTTCAGCCTGTCACTGGTGTTATCCGCACCCTTCTGCCTCTAAATGGCAATTCAAACTCACTGTCAGCACTGGGACTCTTAGTCGTTTAATGCATCCATGTAATTCAACTGTTTCATGGTAGTCCTTCAAATGCATGGAAGTATTTGTTCAGCTCTTTGTTCATTGCTGACATCCTAGCATAGTACCATCAGATCTGCCTAAATCCTCTTTCTGCACTGCATTAATTCTATCTGCCTATTCTATCGTTCTACTTATCCATTGTATGTTATGGCCATTGTTCGGTTTCAGCCTTTGTCATACTCAGCCTACCGACTGCCTCTAATCTAGCACACTTGTAATTACTACTGCTGGTTCCAGGTTGCTATATTTTCAATCGTGCTCTTTGCATCGTTGTGTAGTTTGACTGCAGTATTCAGTCTAGTCCCTCATTAGTTACTGACATTGGTATTTTATTCACAACATTGTCATTGTCTATGCTGTCCATGCTGCCTGTAGAAGTGACATTCAAGCAGCAAATTCATAGATAATCATAGCAGATGGTGTTGGACTCATCAATGTAGCTCTCCAGAAGTCTGGATTTAAATGGAGCTCAAAGAGGTCAGTTCTGATATCCTTGAATACTAGGAAGGTTTCAGGAGTTGTGTGAGAATGAAGGAGTTTGCTCCACCACATTGTGGCCAAAACAGATCTAGTGAATTTTTGATTTTGACCCTTCATGAGGCTTAACAATCAGGGGGCTTAAGATGGTGGAGTGCAGCATTCCTCATGGGGACTGATCACATCCTGCTGCTGTAGTACTGATAGTCCCCCCCCCAACTGTCCTGTAGGTTGTCAGCTGTAAATAAGCTCGATACAAAATCCATATCACTCTGAATTTTTAGATACACAAAGGGAAAAAAATATGGAGAAATCACCATCATCACGTTTAGTATTTTCCAACATCTGCACATCTTTTTATAGTTTATTCTTTATAAAGTATCTTTTAAAGTCTAAATGTTTTCCATGTATTTAAAGAGTTTCTTGTATGTGGCAAAGATTGATTATAAATGATAATCTTTAAAATGTTCTCAAGACCATTATGTGTTTATCCTCACAGAGCCAGAAATTCAGGAAGAGTCAAGCGTTGGAAAGACAGTTTTTTGTGGAGCAGGACTGACCCTTGGTTTGCTGGGTGTGGGAGTTGGAACCTTCTTTCTCATAAAGGGGAACAATTGCAATTAAAAAGGTATGTAACTTCATGAATTGCAATGGTGGCACAGCAGGTAGCACAGATGCCTCAGTATTCCGTGTGTTATGGGTTTACATGTGGGTAATTGCCTGTACTATGTGTGAGGAGGTTTGTGGCAGGATTTTCTCTGCAACACACTGGAGTCCCATGCAGAATGTACTTTTCTTTGTGCTGTATGCCTTTGAGATAAGGTTCAAACTTTCAGGACCCTGGGCTGGGCAAACTAGTAAACAATGGATGGATGGATGGATGGATTATGCTTCTAAACATGTAATTTGCGATTTCTATACATGCAGATGTGATTAGAATTCATAATTCTGTCAATTTTTCATTAATTGTTACAGAATCTAACAAATCTGACATATATGCAGATAAGAACTACTCTGAGCAATGTTAAGATCTTGTGCTAAAATAATGGATAAACTGCAAAAGCTCATGTTTACAATTTTTAAAAAATATTTCTTTTTACATTTAAGACAGTACAGTTGTATTTTATGTACAATGACTGTTGTAGTTTTTTTTCTATCTACATGCAAAAAACCACACATGCAATATGCTATCATATCGAGAATACAAACAAGACTTGAGAAAACAATACAATGCTTTGCTGTACATACACACATCTGAACCAAAAAATGAAACACATAACAGCATCAAATGGTGAAACTTTGTGTAGTTCTCTCACACATATATACACACCCATATATATCATAACATACAGTCACAATGATGTCAACTACAATAATAATTGCTAATGAAAAAGAAACAAGAAAGATGGGGTGGGGTGGGGGTGATATTGAAGAACCGAGAGATGCAGTTCATTTCATGTAAATGGTTTATATAAATTTATGCACTAAATGTACCCCAAATTTCTTAAAAGTTTGTCTGGTTTTTAATATTGGGTGACATCGGCTCTGAGACGATTCCACAAAAATATTTAACCATTTTTAACAATAAGTGCATGCCTAGTTTTTCAGTTCAATAAAATCACTTTTTTTGCAATGGTAAAAGCAATAAATATAAGGTATATTGTTTTGCCCACACTTGGCGATAATTTATAAAATCTGGATAGATGGTTTTTGCGAATCTCTTCTATCAATCAAGATGGCTCTAAGTTGTAATGTGATTTATTGATTTTAGACTTAATAACGACTGGTGCTGGTGTAAATATTGTTCTTTTCAAATATTGTATTTTTTGACCAGTTCATGAAAAGGTTATTATTCAGGAAAATGTAATTTGGATGAGTAATACCTTTTCATTCCCAGTCTTTAAAATAGATTGCTTTATTATTAACTCGAAATTCAGGGTTGTGCCAGATCAAAGTGTATGTACATAGTATCCTTGTGGACTCAACAGTTTTTTTGTCAGTTTTGCGACAGCCTGTCAGAGCCATTGAAATGACTGTGTTCTTAAAGCAGCCATGTGATTTGATGGTAGTACGAAGAAATGGCAGGTCAGTAAGTGAGATTTCTTTGCACTCTGTCTGTTCTCATTCTATCCACATTCTACCAAAATACTTAATATTACCAGTGGACAGGGGAAGAGATTGTTTTCAAGCAGCAGCATTCTAGTCGTCATACAGTAATAGCACTTTAGCCAAGTTTATAGAATGATTTGAGATTTTGGAAAACCTATATATGAGCACAATGATTCTTCAATTGTTGCTGAGATCAGTCACTTATTTTTTTACATTTTAATACAGCACCAGTTCCTTAAATTAGCAAAGATGCTTGATCTGTCTAATGCAGGATACAGTATTAAAGTCACAGCCAGTAACTATTTTTGATAACTATTCTCTCAATTCTTCATTTTCTTTTACAACAGCTTCCATCTGTGTAGTCAGAATGTTGACAGTTGTTTAAGGTCTGATTTTCCCTGCGGAATAACACACTATTCTTGACTAAACTCCAAACTATTCCTTGAGTCGTAATCTCTTTATGCAAGAAGTCAGTGCACAAGACTCTAGCATTGAGGGCTACGAGTTTAGAGTTAATAAAAAGAAGCAGAGAAACCTCTGTGTTACCTGCATTATCTAGAGAGAATCCTTCTGTGTCCAGTGAAGATTTATGAAAATGTGTGACTCTCTTGGACTTGGCTGTCTGTCACTCCAGTTGCTTCAGTTGCACAAAGTCTGTTATAATGCTTGTCGATCTATTTTTCTGTAACAGTAAATTTGAAGTTTAGTACAGCGGTGTAGCAAGTAAAACTACTGCCGCACAGCTCCGGGGCTGTTCAGCTGTGGGTTCAAATGCAGCTTAGTCAATGTGGAGTCTGCATGTTCTTTTTTGGCTCCTCATTTTTTCTCTCATAGTTCAAAGACGTGTTTCAAGTTGATTGGTCGCTGTAAACTGCCTACAATGTGTGTGTGACCAACCTGCAATGTTCTGGCATCCCATCCAAAGTATTTCACAGCCTGAGTCTGAGAGAGGTTCCAAATTGCTACAGCCCTCACCAGGATAAAGCAGTTAATGATAATGGATGGATGCTGAGACTGAAATTGTAATCAGTTTTAATGTTGTTTTTTTTTTTCCAGTTTACCATGAAGACTGCAGTTCAAGAACTGGAATGGAGAGGTTTCTAACATTATTTCTTTATTTTAGGGTATCTAAATTTTCTGAATTTTCATTTAACAGCTTTTTAAATACTTTCCAAGCCATCTGAAAAGCAAAAAAAAACTTAAAAGATGTTTAAAAATATAAAAATGTTTCAACAAATACATGTGTGCACTTGAAAATAGTCATCATAATATTTGTGATTTTCGGTTAATTTTATTAAGTAAAACTGAAAAAATGACATTAACTTTAGCAATGTTTACTTAATAAAAATTATTTATGTAATAAAATGATTGCCAAAATGTGTTTTTCAATTTGGGTTTAAGGTGTCTTAGTAGACATACAGTGTTTAGTTTCATACAGCTTGTGAGTACTATGCATAATTGTGTATATTATAGATAAATCATTTGCTAATGTTTATGAACACCTCTAGAGAAAAAAACATTGATATGTACTGTTGCTTCCTGACTTATGAACTGTCCAATGTTAAACTTTTCACTAATACAAACTTTTTGAGAAGTATTTAGATTTGGTACATCCATTCAGATTGCACAGAAAATTGTTACTTGACAGATACTGAATAGCAAACACTGCCTTAAACGTAGAGAAAGTGGAAAAGAAGCAAAGAGGTGAGCAAACTGTAGATATTCCTGTACCTTCTATGTCTAATAGTTTTGAGCTACTCGGCTTGCTATTTCTCCTACACATCCATGTTATACCCTCAGCTATAAGTTGATGCACATCTGCGCTTTGCTGTTCCAGCTACATAACATAAAACTGCTTTTAAATACCTTATAAGTATGCTTTTATTTCTTATTATTTTGTTTGTCTTGGGTATTGCTGAATTTTATGTTGTGTATGGAGTTATAGAAAGGATATCACACCTGCAGACATGCACCAACATCATGGTCGAGCTCTGTGCAGCACTCTCTTTACACCATGTCTTGACGCTAGATACTGCTAGAGGACTTGAAACACTTATAATCCATAAGATGCTTCAGCTCACTAGAGTGAAGGGCTGTCTTCCCCTTAACTATCCAAGATCTGCTGAATGGGTGAGACAGACAGCTTGCATTGCCAATGGAACTGTGTAGGTGGCTGACATTCACATTGTATTCAATGATTTAGTAGATGCTTTTCTCCAAAGCAATAAGAGCTTAAAATAAAGGTGCCTTTCGCCAACAGACAGAAATATACCGTCACTTTGTTTAATACCACATTTTTTCCAACATACATTAAACCAGTAGCTGCATATAGAATTGATGAGGGTCTGGTCTGCTCAATGTCAACCTTGACTTACAAATTTTACAAGCAGCAAATGATCTCTGTTCTGGTTAAGTTGGGGACCAACTCTCATGTAAAACATACAACTAGATAATACATGCAACTAGATAATACACCCCAGACTGCTTTCCAGCAAACACAGAAGAATTTTAATAAGGGTGTGTATAGATTTTTATGTCCACAGTATATCATGTTACTCTTTTGTGAAAATGACAAGAACTTTCTTTGTAGACATTTAATTTTGGCCACATTAGATTTTGTTAATTCTTATTGTACTTCAGCTTTTTCTTGGAGCCCAAGAAGGCTTTGTATTTGCTTTTGGGTTGTTGAGTTAAATAGAAGTTAGTAGTTAAGTATGCACTTCTCTCTTAAATTTGACATCCCAACTATCAAGCCTATCATAACTGGGGGATGAAATATATGAGAGAAAACCAAAAAGTGAAGAAAAATAAATATAAATTCTGCAGGTAGTAAATATGCATCGCATCATGCTTCTAAACATTAAACATTTTATTTGATCTTTATTTGATTTTATTTTATCTCTCTTTTGATTAATTTTAAAAGCAGTCAAATAACAATGTATGCATTTGAAATCAATAAAAATGTACAATTGTCATTGTCTAATTGATTTAATGATGAAAATTGCATTACAATTTTCACTTTGATGTATATGTGAAAGGAAATAAAAGTGAAAAAGCTTATATTGTTCCAGTTTTTCTTTGAAAAGTTAGTTCACTCACTATACAAAATTATTTCAACGTATTTTCTTAAATTTATTCATAATTTGTGTTTCAGACTTCAGTATGTCAGGGTGTATTTGGTCCGGACAGGCAACCATCTGATGAAGTCGGGTTCAGGGTTTGTCACAGATTAGTCAACAGTGGGCAGCCTTCAGGTCAGGCACGTGACAGCATCAAGGACAGTTCTGACCTGAGAACCAGCTCTACTGGGGTTAGGGGGATATTCTGTTTAGGAACAGGTAGAGAATCTGCAGTGGAGGCAGAGACAGTAGACAAAAAGAACATTGCTAGATGGAGGTAAGGAGATCGACAGTGTAAGTCTGGAGAAATGGGCTGAAACAGTGGTGAGGTAAAGTTGGTTATCCTCCTCCTTATAGACCTGTCTTTAATTTGCCTTTTTTGTCCAAAATCTTTATTGTACCATTTATTACATTTATGTTATATATATAATATTCTAATACTAGGTAGACCCCCATTTGCTCTCAGAACAGTCTGAATTCTTCATTGCATGGATTCAACAAGGTGCTGGAAACATTCCTTTGACATTCTGGTTCATGTTGAAATGATCACATAATTCTGTAAATTTTTCAGCTGCACATTCATGCTGTCGATCTGGCCTTCTACCACATCACAAAGGTGCTGTATTGGATTCAGATTTAGTGACTGGGGAGGCCATTGAAGTTCACTGAACTCATGGGTTATGTTCATGGAACCAGTTTGAGATGACTAGTGCTTTGTAACATGCCACATTATCATCCTGGAAGTAACGATTAGAAGATGGATAAACTGGCCAATTCGTGGCTGTGGCATTCAAATGATGTTCAATTGGTATTAGAGGGCCCAATGTGTGCCAAGACATTCCCAACACACCATCACACCACTACCAATAGCCTCAACCATTGACACAAGGCAGGTTGGGTCCATGACTTCATGTCATTTACACCAAATTCTGACCCACCACCTACCTGTCACAACAGAAATCAAGATTCATCAGGACAAGCAACATTTTTCCAGTCTGTAACTGTCCAGTTTGGTGACCCATTCCCCTTCTCAGCAGTTGTAGGAGCCTCTCCTAGGTTGAGAGAGACCTGCTGGGCATCTGGAATAGTGGTTCAAGGTCTGTCTGTGTCCTGACCCTGAGGGGTTTGACGGGTTTTGCTTATCCCATTGTACTTCACCTTAGGTAAAGCAAAAGGCTATCTATTTTATCCTGGTCAACCTCCCTGTTGTCACTCATGTTTTGGCCAGGGACACACCATCAGACAATGCAAGGACATGAAGAGCTGGCAAAGAACCACCTGGCCAAGGACTGTGTAGGCCCTTGCTAGTGTTCCTGGTGCATAGGAGAGGACCACCTCTTCTGGAGTTGCCCCTGTGTGTAAGCCATCCTACACTGACAGGGAGCAAGGTGGTGTGGTGTCTGCATGGGACACTGGGAGGACTGTGACATCATTTGGGGGAGACACGGGGTGGCTGTGGCCAGTTGTAGGGGCTGAGGTAATGGATGATTTGCTGGTGGCCTTGACTGATGAGCACCTTCAGCTGGGACTTCTGCTGGGTCCATAGCTAAAGAAGATTCTGGATCTCCTGGTGGACAATGGACAGAACTTCATAAGGATGACCAGGAGGAAGAAGAGGCACAGAAGGGTGGATGGGACTTTTTCCAGTGCTGCACCTGTAATGTGCTGAATAAAAATGTAAATAGATGCAATCTTTTAATTGTAGTCATCTATTGCCCAAGACAAAGGGGGAGATGTATTTATATTTTTCATTATTATTTGGTGTATTTTATAAATTATTGGATTGTTAATAGTACTGAAAATTATTTTAAATTTGTTATGCAGATCTTGTACTATTTAAAAAGAAACACTGGTTAAGAAAACAGTAATTAATTATTTAATAATGGTATAATATACTATACTGTGGCCAGAAATAAAATGAGATAGATAGACTCTGTCACAAGTTTGATCAGACTTAGAACCGATTGGACTTATAACCCAGCCATGAGTCTCTGGTTGTAACTCGAGGACAGTCTGTATTAGATGCCTATTTGTTATGCAATAAGGAACTCTTCTAATAGGCCACGTATGTGCTGGCCTTTCCATGTGGCATGCACCCCCAAAACCTGTCCAGAATGAATGATCTTCAATCTCCCATTCTGGTCTTGCGTTCCATTGTCCTGGTTCCCAGAAACAATCCATGTTCTCTTCCACAGACACCTTGCTTCTTGACAGCATGTTTGCATAGGAAGGCTTGTACTGGGAGCAGAAGTGGGCCAGATGCTCCTTGCTGGTACAAATAATGCAACAGTGAGGGTCCTTGCAGTTCCTGGTGAAATGGTCAAGACAATTCCTGCATTTCCTATTTTTGCAGTCCTCTCCAGTGTACCCTACCCTGGCAGATATGGCAGAATGGGTGAAAGAAATACCCCTTGTTGTTAATAATAAAATATGCCAACCGAACAGTGTCTAGGATGTGGGTGATGTGAGGGCCAAGCAGGATTCCCCTGACTCCTACCTGGGACCCCCATTTTCCAGCCACCTGGGGGGCACTTTGCCCATACGTGTCCAGCACACTGCTGTATGTGCAAAGGCCATTCCACCATCAGCGCTCTTGCTGTGTTGCAGCTAGAGGCAAATGAGCCATCTGTACGGGCTCCTTGATAGGGTGGGATACCAGAGAAAATGGAGAGTAAGATGGGTCTGCTGCAACTGGTCCAGGTGGAAGTGATGTGCCAAGCATACACGGAATGGGTTCAAGGTGGGTTGCCAGCCGCTGATCCAGGCACAGTTCCAGTTGGATCAGCCCCTTCAGGTCCCGAGGCATCTCCCACCCTGCAAATGTGTCCTTGAGGCACCAAGACAGCCCCTCGTAGAACACAGTAGGGAGCGCAGCAGGAAACCTTCTTGGAGGCCAAGGTCCAGAACTCTGCTACATAGCGGCTCATAGACTGTTTTCCCTTGCTCAGGTGGTACAGCCTGGAGTCAGCCTCCACCTTACTGGCAGGGTGGTCAAATACACTCTGGAGCACCACTGTGAATTGTGTGTAGTTTCCACATTACGTGATATTGAACTCCCAGAGGACAGAGGCCCATTCTAGGTCCTGCCTGCCTTGCAGGGTAGTGAACCCTGCTGGTCCTGATGCAAAGCAGGATTGGGGCAATGACAAGCAAGCATCCGATTTGTGGATGTGGTCCAATGTCTGAACACTTGCATGTCATTCTCGTGAGCCCTTTATTTCCCGGGTTGTGCCCTTTGCCCTTTGACCACGATTGTGTGCCTTGTGCGGGATATGACAGTCTGCGCTAATCATTATGGTACCAGCTACTCACTCACATATTTTTACCTTA
The DNA here is from genome assembly GCA_900497675.1 of Arapaima gigas. Classification (NCBI taxonomy): domain Eukaryota; kingdom Metazoa; phylum Chordata; class Actinopteri; order Osteoglossiformes; family Osteoglossidae; genus Arapaima; species Arapaima gigas. The sequence continues at coordinate 34,140 of UFQX01000711.1, read as the reverse complement.
CCCACTACACAAATCACAACTTTTAAAAATAAACTTGGCTCCTACTAAGCTTGAGGCACAGCAGTGTCTCCACTTCTTTAGGAGACTGAAAAGAGCTGAATTTCCATCTCCCATCCTCCCCAACTTCCACAGATGTGCCATAGAGAACATCGTGACCTCCTCCATCTCAGTCTGGTGTGGGAACTACACTGCCTCTGACCAGGGAGGTCTGCAGCAGGTAAAGAAGATGGTCCAGTCCATCACCAGGACCTCATTACCCACCATCCAGACCACCTACAACAAGCCGAGTCAGGAGAGCTCAGAATATCACCAAGGACCCCTCACATCCTCTCCACCATCTATTCTCACCGCTGTTGTCTGTGAGACACTATTGCAGCCTGAGAGACAAAACCACCAAGCTCAGGAAAAGCTTCTTACCACAGACTGTCAGGCTGCTGGACTCTGTCATCTCAGGCCCCATCACCTCCACCACCACTGACCATCACAACTGTCACCCACAATATGTGTGTATATTTTTATGTTTATGTGTATGTTTATGCTCATATTATATTTATGTTTGCTGTTTATAGTTATGTAGGTGTGTGTATGTATGCATATTTGCCTGTTCTGTAAATATTTATTTATTACTTTTCTATACACTTCTCACATATGTACAGGTTTCAAACTAATTTATCAGTGTAGTTGGGCGCAAGGTTCAAGGTAATCAGTATGCACACCTTAATGGATGGGGGTGGGGCTTGTTACACCTGCTTCTTGTAAGGCTAATTGAGAATGGACTGTATAAGAGGATTGCCTCACAGTATGTTGGGAGGTGGTTTCCTGGTTGTGTTCTGGACTGTGAGGTTTGTGCATATGCATGAACCTCCTTCAACACAAGATAGTAGGGAACTGGTGGGAATTTGGTGTTTTAATGGGTACTGCCATAAGTTCTATTAACACTGGTATATTTCCTATAGGTGTTGCCAACAGTGCTGGCTGCTGTTTTTATTGTGTGGGTGTTTTGGGTTTTATACCCAAATTGGGCTGTACTACTGTACCTCGCTTGGAGGGCTGTGTAGTTTGTGCGTTGTCTGTTTCCTGCTGTATGTCTTGTGGTCTTGGTTTGGGCCAAGAGGGGAGTCATTGGAGCGGCTGCACCTGGACCCCTGCTCACTGACTGGCCAGCCGCCCAGAAAATCAACGCTAGCTTGAGGAGATGTTAGCGTTGGCTTGGGCAATGCTGAACCCCAATGTTGAAGTAGACTCTACTCTTGGTCCTAGTTTCCAGGTTTTAGTTTTACTTTTCAGTCAGATTAGACTGTCACTTTTTATTTCATCGTATGTTCATCTATTTATTATGCTGCTGTGTGTATTAGCGGTAGCGGTGATTTGAGAAGCCGTTGTGAGCGAAGGTGTGTTGTATTGTGAAATGTGAGTTCTGCATTGGTTGCTGTGGAAAGAAGTCACGGGTGGTGTAATAGTTTCCACCACCACATGCTTTCTGCTCAGGTGGCTTTCCCTGTTACTGACCTTGATGAGCACAGATGGCCTGAATGGTTGTGCACTGAAGATTTTAATTCTTTGCTTTGACTAGTTTCTTTTAATATTATTCATTGTAAATAAACTGTTTTGATTGGGAAATGCATTTCTGATTCTGTGTAAGGACTGTGGGGAACCATTTAAGGCCCACTGAAGCCACAGTATTTCCCCAGCTGTGATTCCCAGGGTGGTGTAGTGGACTGCAAGTTTTTAACATCCATTGTACCTTTAGTTGGGACTAGATCCCGTCAGATACTCTCCCTAATCCTCTCGCTCACCAGAGATGTCATGCCACACCGGTTACTTGTTTAAATTTCTTCCTCTGTTCTGTGCACTGTGAAGCTGAGGGTCATCATTTCAGTCTCCCTTGTATACCTGCTGTATAAGGGGTGTCTGACATACGATTCTTCTTACATCGTACAGTTGCCCCTGAGTAGCATTGGACGTTACTGTATTTTCATAAATTATTGATAAAGTACAGCAGTTATTGATCTTAAGGAAAGAATAACACAAATACAGAAAATGTTAAACATTGTAAAAAAAAAAAAAACTGTCTTGCATGAAATACCAGGACTAATTTCGTTCAGGAACCGATTAACTTTTTTTCCTATCGGAAATCATGGCTATTAAATTCCTCCAATGGCAAGTAAAGAACACAAAATAAACCAGGCGGACAACCATCCTTCGCAACTTTCTGTTCCAGTAACATTTAAACAGATCCGAATTGTTGTAACAATCCGCGTCGGCGGTGTTACGAACAGAGAACTCGATAGTTAGAGCTGTGAGAACACGAACTTTTTCGCTTTCACGACATGTTGAACGACACGCCCACCTACAAAATAATCATAGCCCCCCAGCCTTAGTCATTACCGAGCCCTGGGCTTCCCTTCCACGGTTAGACAAATCAACTATTTACAGAGCATTGCATGATGGGAGCCACAATTCCACCAGACGTTACGTTATATTAATGACAAACCTTCCCCAGTAACAGATGACGTTATTTTGCTGGCACCGCGATTGGACCGCTATATAATTCCGTTTGTCATATAGACTCAACGCGGTTTCTTATTCTTCACTTTAACGCGTCTCTGAAGAAACGGTTATGTCGCTCTTACATTCATTTACACCGATTGTACTGCTATTTCTGCCTGGATTTGGTAAGTACTACTTTAATATGAACTGTGGACCCAACATAAATATCACCTAATTTATTCATCTTAAGTTTAGTGCCGTATATATAGAGTTTTGCAAACACATGCAAAATTATTGTTATATTTTTACAGGCTGGAAGATGTGGTTAGATTTCGGGAGAACTTGTTTATCAAAGTAGCTGCACAGCAGAAGACCAGCAACTCACTGTGACACTTTTTAGTGTGGGCGCAGTGTTCATGTACACGGGCTTGTGCTGCGACAGCGCGCGTGTTCGGTGTGTTTGTGCGCTTACGGCTGTGTCCTTTACAGTTAAGACGGGCATCTCGGAAACTTGCTCTCTGTTTACAGTCATACGTATGATTTTTGTTAACTTGAAGAGCATCACAATACAGCTCCGGCGAGAGACGGTGATGCGCTATAAAACGGCGGAAAGGTTCAAACTGGCAAAAAACTGTATAGCTTGAGAATAATAATAATACTAGCGAAGTGTGTTTACAATATTAAGTTATATTTACCTTTAAATTACAGTAAAACGTTCACATATTTAGGACTAAAGCATCCGTTTTAACTTCATGATCTTTGTCATAACATTGTCCTGGATTTGCACTTATATATTTAGCGGTGTGTGTGTGTGTGTGTCCCATCCACGGGCAGTTTCATGGCTTTGTGACGGATTATTCCAGGATAGACTGAACTTGAGTGACTCGGTTCATAAGTGGTTAATAAAGATGGATGTATGGAAACAGTAACGGGTTAATCACATTTTAAAATGAAAATATATAAACGTATGTAAAATTGATTTTAAAAGATTTCCTTGTATTTCTCATGTAAGTCCTGGTAAACGCGCATAGTATGCAGTTAGACACGTTTTGTAAAATGTTAAATGTGTGTTTGTGTGTGTTTTGGACAGATGGCTACGTCTACTACGCGAAAAGAGAATGTCGTTACAGCTCTGAGGACCTGACAGACCTCGAGTTTATAGACAGGTACTTTTTTAACAAAGAAGAGCTTGCGAGATACAACAGCACTTCGAATAAGTTCACTGGTTACACGGAACTTGGAGTGAGATGGGCAGAAACATGGAACCAAAATGGAGAAACCGACCAACAGCACACCAACCTGGATGGGACCTGCAGGCCCAACGCTCAGCTGTACTTCAAGAACATACTGTGGCACACAGGTGAGCAGCTGTACGCCGTGTGTAAAATGGACGTGATGCTATGCTAAATATTTTTTACACTAAATCATTTCAACATACTATCCCATATTTTTTCTTTGATTTGGTAACTTTAAAATTAAAACTATGTTATATATATTGTATGTGTGTATGTACAGACATGGAAACATAGAAAACAGAAAATATAGCACTGGAGGCAACTGGAATGATTTCCTTGCTTTCCTTACCAAAACATCTTTTAGTTCTCTTTATAATTTGTTTAATGTAGCTGAAAATGGATCAGGTTTGAATCCAACCTCTTGCTTGTAATATCCTTGAACAGGGTTTTTACTCTGAATTATCCCAAGAAAAATTACTCAGCTGTATAAATCATTGTAAGTAGCATAAAAAAGTACTTAATAGATTAATCATTTTAAATAATTTTCTATTCTGTTTCAGTTGAACCTTCAGTGAAAATTAAACGTGTAAAGTCTGACAGTCAAAGACACCCCACGATGCTGGTTTGCAGCGCCTATGACTTCTACCCAGAGGGAATCAAACTGACGTGGCTGAGGGATGGGAAGGAGGTGAAGACCGATGTGACGTCCACTGAAGAGCTGTATGATGGAGACTGGTACCATCAGATGCACTCTTACCTGGAGTTCACACCCAAATCTGGAGAGACCGTCGCCTGCAAGGTGGAACACAGCAGCCTCTCCGAGGCCAAAATCTACCCCTGGGGTAATAAATTGTACTGAACACAAGTTATATAGCATTGTATGTAAAGATTTTACCAAATAGGCCTGTCTGCTGAAGTCAGAATTGTCTAATATTAACCTTAAAAGTCTAAAGGCTGTAAAAAAATTATGTATTTTTTAGGATATTTTTATCTACAATGCATTGAAACAAACTGGCATAACTTTGGATTTTTTGATGTGAACCAATTTATTCCATTTTTAACACTCCAGTATTTAGCTAAAATGAAGAAGACAACGTATTTTGTGCACATCATGGAACCATCCATGATCAAATTTTTTTTATATCTGTGCATACTGGATGCTGAATCAGTACTGTGGTGTGATTGAGATATGACTTCTCCATTAACTGCGCCTTTTGTATTTAAAAAGCATTCAGCTATTTTGAAACAGTTTTATCAACTGAGTTTTCTTTATCGCTCTGACAGTGGCTGATGCTGCAAGTCAGTTGAATTTAATGTACAGTACACTGTAATATGCCTGGATGGCTGTATACTAAGATGTCTGTAAAACCTGTCCTATTGATATTTTTCCACAGTGGAGTTTTTAGGTTGTCCAGAGGTTTGCTAACAGATTCCAGACTCATACTATTCAGTTGAATACCTGGCTATAAATTTCCTTCACTGTGGGACTGTGAGCTTCTAATATGTGTTTCCATAATGAATGTAACCCCATGTTACATACTGTTTTCTTCATTTGCATCTTTATCATTTTAGCTCTAACTGCTAAAATTGGACGGAACAGTAATGACACAATGATCGATTTGTGTTCAGCATAACAAACTATTTTATTTAATTTTTAAATATAGAACTTTAGTTTTGCAATCATAAAAATTATTACAATTTAAAATATATTGGATTTAGACAATGGCAGGTTTTGCCGTTTACTGCCAGTGTTTATTGTGAATTAATGGATTTGGGTGTATAAAGAGAAATTCTTGTGTGTAAAACATAGTCAGTGAAAATGGCTCAGTTTTTCCATTTAAAAATCATTCCAGCACTTACTGTGGTAATTTTTCAGAATTGTAGGCAAAGAGTGATAGATATAATACAGGCTAGAGTTGTTTGTATACATGGATTTCTTTTACACTAGATATGTGTGGTTAATATTTAATTTTAATATGTTGTACTAACAGTATGTCACTGTGGGACACTGACAGCAATACTTAATTTTTTCTCTATATATCAATAACTTTAGCATTTAAATAAACAGTTTGTTAATGAGCTCTTTCAGCCACACACTTATTCAGCTTAGGTGCAGTAAGAAGCACTTCTGGGTCCTTCTTACCCACAGCTGTCTACCTCCATAACACACTAGGATCTATGAACAATTACACTGTCCCCTGCTATTCATTATTGTTATCTATTGGTCATTTTTTTTTTAATAGATTTGTTTTTTCTCCTGTTGTGTTGTATGTGTCCAGCTGTTGTGTGGCAAATTTATCTGTGGGAATTAATAAAGTTCTGCCCTATCCTGTATCCTACACAAACCTATCCTGTTCTGTCCTAAATTTATTCGGCTTTAAAGATTGAAGCTGGAGGCATAAAAACTGCTCATCTTGCTTCTGCTTTTCGTACATTAATGTTTTCTACCTGCTCGTTCCTACATTCCTATTCCCCATGTCTTCCTAGCTCTTCTGCAGTCTTTTGCTCAACTGCAGACACTCCTGGGTTGTTCTGTTTTCATTCTTCTGTCCCATTCCACCATATAAGTTTTATGGAGTTGCTTGATAAAAGTTAAGGTCATAAAAAAATTCATAAAGTAAATTAATCCTGATTAAAACAGAATTGCTCTTGATTTATTTTCAGATCCCTCGATGTCAGATGGTGACAGAAACAAGGTGATCATTGGGGCATCTGGACTGGTTCTGGGGCTGGTCCTCTCACTCGCTGGACTCATTTACTACAAGAAGAAATCCACAGGTGAGGTTTTAAATTATTACCACTGCAGTTAGTTTCCATGCCATCTTTAAATATTTGTTATATATTTCTTGTTGTGTATATGAGGACTGATTGACTATAGCAGAGTGGTTTTCTTGAAACTGGGTGCTAAAATGTTATAAAAACATGCATCTTATTGCGTTTTTTGCATTCCAATAAACTACAAGATGTAATCCTGCAAATACATTTATATTATACTGTTTTTTTCCATTTAATTTTATTACATACTATGCATAGTTTATTTTTTTTTCTTGTTTTGCAGGGAGAATCCTGGTCCCAACAAGTTAAATTTAGGTATGTTATAGTGGTTCTATTTATAGACTTCAACATTAATCCTACATACTAACTTAATCTTTATTTGAATGTAAAGTGAGGGTTGCATTGATACCACAATATATTTAATTCACAAACAGAAAATATGCAGTTATGCAATGTAGAATCTGAATATTTCTGTGAAAAAGAAACATCTTTTATGTTTCATAGATATCTCTCAACTGTCAAATGAAGAGCAGCTCTACGAAACTCAGTTGTGGGGACAGACTTCTCCTTTCATGATTACTGTTCTTTCTCTTAATGTCATTTTTTAACTTTAAACACATGCATATATTGACTTCATAATGTGTAGGAGTAGTTTTAACAAAAAGGCACTTATACTGCATTTTCTTAGATTTACATTAAAACTCAAGAATCTTTTGGTATCTGGGTAGGATTACTGCACTTTTTTAAACAGTTTTTAAAAACATGCCATTTTGAGAGGTATTTTAGAAACATTATTTTTAGAGTTGTGGAAGCACAGACACCCACTTGTATGAGTTAAAATCGGTGTGGGTAATGTTGATTTAGTATTTAATGTTTCATAACTTGTTTTTTGATGATATTGTAGAAACCATTTGTTAGTGTTTAGTTGTCCTTTTAAAGTATCCATATAACTAACTTTTCCAGTTAAGATGTGTTATATAATTATCAAATACAGGTGCCATTACACTCAGTACACTGGTGAACCGCATGAATGTAATACTGTCACATTCCCAGGAGACAATTCCCCAATTTACCACCCCTGACTTCCCCAGCACTTTTATGTTGAATCCAATAATTTTAAATAGAAGGCTTTTGTCCCGGGACCTCTGTGGAATCTCATCAGTGCCAGTGTGCCTTTTGCTTGCCTGAGTCAAGTTTGCGCTGCCCAGTTGTCTCCTGCATCAACTTTGGTTTGGTTTGGTTGTCATCAACCCTGCGTTTCTCCTGTGTTCATTCTCTACCTTCTTGTTCCTGCACATTCCTAAAATTCAGTGTTTTCCAAGTCTCCACATCCTTTGGTCATTGTGTCCCTGAGTCTCTTATTTTGTCATCATGCTGATGTTCACCAGTCTTTGTAGCACCTCTTTGGTTTTTGTTTCATGTAATTACTGTACATACAACTCCTGCACGTGAGCTCACAACCACTAAACACTGGACGATCATCACAAATGCCTCCCTTTAACTACAATTTACTAACTTTGTCACTAGATTCTCTCAGATATTATTCTTTGTTTCTTGTTCAACTTAACCCCTGAGTGAATAACAGGAATCCTGCCCCATTTGGACATTGTTTTAATGGTGTCTTAATAAATACTTTTAAAAACACCTTGTGGATTTTTTGGACATTTTTTCATTGGTGGGAAGATCTATAACAAAAAAAGTGAAATTTAATAGAGATTTAAACTTCATCCTGGTCTTGGTGAGTAAGATTTATCCCTGCCAGATGTACTAATAAGTAGATGCAAATATCCAGACCAGCACATGTTTAGGTGACTTAAGTAATGTACAGTGGTGCAGTAATATTAATCCTGTAGCACAGATATGTCTTCATAAGAGGCATGGAAAGTAAAATGAGTAAGATAAGTAGTCTGTTGTCTATTGTGGCATGTATTGAACATGATACCTAATAAGGTAACGTACAATATACAGTACATGTACGATTTCATAGCAGAACAAGAAATGTTAGGAAAGGGCATACAAACATGATCAAAGTTTATTTTTGATTCCATGTTCTTTCCCCAGGTAACATTATGACCCAGTGAGTAGTGCTGCTGCCTCAGTGTCTGGCTGTGTTTGAGTTTCAATACGGCTCAGTCTGTATGGAGTTTACATGTTCTCCCTGTGTCTGTGTGGGTTTCCTCTGGGTGCTCTGGTTTCCTCCCACAGTCCAAACATGTTTCAGGTTATTTGATCAGTCTTGCCTATTGTGTGTGGGGTTATTCTGCAGTGGACTAGCATCTCATCCCTGGACCAATCAGGAAAAAGTAGAGCTGTATGTCACTCAGTTTCTGGGTGACACTGTTTGTTCATGACTACAGCCTCCACCAGCACCGGAGTGGCAATTTTAGAAGAGGGATGTCTCACAGTGGCCCAGGGAGTGAATATCCAGCGGAACTGAGCAACAAAATCCCCGGTTTTCACGTTTCCTCTCTACCAGATACCCTTGCACACACAGACAAGTAAAGGAAGTATACGATGAATGTATAGTGCTGATTAATGAAGAACAGATTCATGAACATCCTATAAATTAAGAACTTAGAATTTATAATACACACAGTAGATGTGGATGTGCAGAGACTCATTCTTCTTGCTGTATGATTTCCAGCTTTCCCACATTTTTATGCAGGCTTTTTTAGGCCTTTTTGGCTCACTTACCTTCACACTCTTCTCCGATGTCATTGTAGACATTTTCACTTAATAATGGGGAAAAAATAATAGTTATAAAGCAAAAGCATAACACTTCTGAACAGAGTACAAGATGTGATCCTATGAACAGCAAAGACCCGATTGAGCCACACTTCACAACCTCTCACCCAGCGCCACACAACTTGAACAGCTTTGCTGGTGGGCACCTTCAGGTGTTTAAGTATGCAGATTTGGAAAAGCAGGTTTTCAACTGAGGTAGTAAACTGTGGGTACAGCTTTGTGAGAGCTGCAGAAGAGAACTTTCTAATAGAGAGATAACAGATTGCTAGGCAGGACTGTAGTGAAGATCGAATGAAAATTTTTATTGTTTTTTTAGAGACAGCATCCTATAGGTGGCGCCAAAGAGCAGAGGAGGATTTACCTGCGACTGCAGATTTTAAAACTGAAAACCACCTTGCTTAACTACAACTGACATCTTTGATTTCTTCTTTTCTCATTGGCTGACGTGCATAAAACTAAGACTGACTTAGTCTTATATCTATATGTTCTTAGATCTATATGTTCTTACTCGATTAGTGGCTTTGGAGAAAGTTCTGAAGGAATAAATGTGATATAAAATGAGGAAAAAACTGAAGCCAGCCAGTTCAGGTCCTGATGGTGTCCAGGCCTGACTGCTGTAACTGTCTCTGTCTGTTGACCTCTATACTGCATCTACATGATCTCTTGACCTCCGCAACAAATACAGAACATTGTTGTATGTCTGGTGGTGTCTGGCCCTAGTTACACACAAACTGCCACAGTTTTTACATTTGTACCTTGACCTGCCAAATTAGACCCAGTTAAAGACCACATCTACCTGCCTTGCTACCGTTTAGTCCATATCCACCTTAAGCATCTGGTCTGCTTGTCCTGTATTTCCCTCCCCCCATCACAGCCTTCTCGCTGAGTTATGATGGATTCATACCAAGCCTTTGAAATGAAGAATAACAGAAATTAGCCAGTACTGTATGTTCTGCAGCGCTGGCGGCAGTGGTTCACATGGTTCTGGAGACCCCCAGCAGCTATGTGGGGCAACAGAGAGGTTTACTGAACAGGCCTGAGAAGTTTCGCCGCAGTTTTTGCTGTGATCATTTTCATTGACTTTTATTTGCCGTACATCACCACATTGCCTGTGTAATTGCTGGAAAAGATGAGGGTGTTTTTGAATGTAAAATCATTTTAGGTCTGACGTATGAATATATTTCTGTTTAAAATACATGTGTGAATACCCAGATGTCTTTAGTTTGACAGTCATGGAAAACAAGTTTTTAACATAAAATGTGCAATTCTAGCAATCAAATGTTATCTTTATACATTATATGATACCTGCATTTGTATTGACCTCTGGAAAAAAAAACAATTAAAAAACAAGTTTAAGTACTTGATGAAGAAATGTGGATGAATCAAATAATCAAAACAAGCTGAAAATGTTTGGTGCTGCTGTAGCACAGAGGGGTGCGACTATATCAGATATAGGATGTAAATCACTGAGTACCATGTAAAGTACAACACATAGACAATTGCAATGTTTATATTCATGCCACTACTGTCATTTGTGCCATTTCATTCGTCTAACTGTGTTTCTCAGTATTACAGAAATGATTTATTTCCAGAATTTAAAACTGCTGCTTTTACAGACCTATCCATTTATTTAACTGATACCTTTGTTTGACAATGGTAGGCCTCCAAAATAAACTAGTAACAGTAATTTTATACAGCCAGGTGCAATATTATAATGATAAATCATGGCAATTACCTTAACCAAGGATATAATGGAGTGGGATTCAAACCAGTAATATTCAAAAAAACAACTGTAACCAGTAGACTATCTGCTGCTTCAATTATTTTATTTTTCACTTTGTTTTTTTTGTCTGTTATTTTTATACTAAGGCAATATGCAACCATCTGCCTGACAACAGTGTGATCACTGGTTTCTCACATTTCCTATTGGTCACAATATCTGTAAGAAAAGAGAGACTCTGGTGCAAATCAGCTGAAAACTGCATTTACTATTCAGTAAATGTTTTGTTTGTCATAATATGATACCATTACAGTATGAAGTGGAGTGTCTTTCACTCCAACATCTCCCTCACACTCTCATCTTCTTTACACTCAGCCAGNTCATAATATGATACCATTACAGTATGAAGTGGAGTGTCTTTCACTCCAACGTATCCATCACACTCTCATCTTCTTTACACTCAGCCATTCCATTCAGCCCCAGTGGTCACTGCCATTGTCAGGATGCTTCTCTCTGCTTCTTTCACTTTCTCTTCCCCATCCCTGTTCCTGTCTGTAGACGTCTTTCTCACCACAGGGTTTGAAATGGTTCCAGGGGATTTTTGACAGCCTCGTTGTTCCTTGTCATGGAAACAATGTCCTTTGTCTGTCTTTTTGATCTGGAACATCAGGTGGTGGTCAGAGCTGCTGCTTGTGGTTGAAGTGCCCAGGTTCATATCCCACATTTTTCTGTAGTTACATTTAGTAACGTACTAACCTGAATTGACATACTGAAAATTGATCAGATGTACAACAACAACAAGTAACTTAGATTTTAAGTCACTTTTTGAGGAAAGCATTTGTTTTACCATGTTTAAATCTGGTAACACTTCTCTTCGGCCTCCTCTATTCCCACCACAGTCTCCCCGCTGCCCAGGACAGGAATATTTTCATGAGAAGCTCTAATGTCTGTACTAATGGTAGAAAAACTGCCCTTTGAGGACCCACACTGCTGCACATAGCCATGTTTACTTTCCTCGGTTAAAAGCAGGCACTTTCTGGAATGTAAGTTTTGTCACATTGTAAGTTTGAGAATATAACTTTACATGTAATAAGCATTCATGTATTGGTGGCTCATTCCAAGAGCAGCTTCTAGAAGGCTCTCAGAATGTTGTTCTGTATTCTGACTCTTTAGTGGCCTTCAATCATGTGTCACTTGGATCTGGACGTCAAGAGCTGAGCTGAAGTTCCAAAATAAAGCATTGAAAACAAAAAATATGTATCTTTGTCTCCTCTTGTCCCACAAACAGGTGCATTTTCACAACATTACAAGACTTAGAAAATACATAATGGTTGGCTTGATGTTAGAGACATGGAAGCCATTTCATACTTAGTTAGACATACATTTTTACTAACAATGACAAATAAAAACTTCTTTTCAAAGCCTTTGCTAGTAAAAACACTACGGTTTTTAGAAATTCCACAATACACAAATATACACATGAATGTAATCACATTCTTGTCCATCAAACCTATAAATATCATAACTTAATATGCCATAATTTCCAGAAACAACCAGGTCATCATCTGAAAGTTCATGGAATCTGTCCATGTGTAAAACAAATACAGAAAATACAGAAAAGTGATGGAGACTGTAACGTGTAAGAGGAATAACGTACCTTCCTGTTTACAGATCACTGGTAGTGAATAATAGTGATGCACTAGAAACGTCTTCTGAATGATATGATCCACAGATTAAAGCAGGTGCAGATTTATAACAAAGTGCATTAAAGCAAAAGTTAGCCGAATAACATTTTCGATACACTATTATCATCTAGAAAAAGGGGTGGCTTGGAAAAAACTACTACTGGAACAAGAAAGGTCCAGTTTGACCATTTTGAATATTATATGAGGTTAAACAGCATTATAAGTAGCAACAAGTATAAGCAGTATTCTTATTTATTAACTATATATATGATTGTGGATACCTTTTGTCTTATTCTTGTTACCCACTTGTCCAAGTCAGGGTTGCTATAGTGTGGGGGTCTTTCCTGAAAATCATAATCCGTGTCATTCCAGCAAGGATGAAGTCGCACATACACATCACACACATAGACACATTATGGCCAGTCACCTGTTCACCTGAAACCTGCAAACTCCATTCAGACTGAGCCAAATTTAAAGCTGCTCCTAAACAACACAGGCACCATGAGACAGTAGTGTCTCCTTGCCATGCTTTGCAGAGTTTTTTTTCTTTTTTAAAGCATGATGACATAACACAAAATATAACATACAAAAACCTTGTGATGAGAAATACTGACTGCGCATAGTGACACTGTGGCAGCATGATGGGAAAGTTAAAGCTTGTAAAGAAAAATGGCTGTGGTGTCTGGTAGGAACATATTCACAAATTATTTAATATTTACTATTAGTGTCCTATTTTTTCGGTGCGGCCTTTTGCTGTTATTTGTAGAAGTCACTATTATCTCAGAAGCCCTTTAAAAGATACTGTACAGCAACAACAGATGAGGCTGATTTCATCTGCAATGTGGACATTTTGCACAGCGAACTTATTCAGCTCAGATCACTCAGGTCATAGGTAAACTGATAAAAATTTACTACATCCACTATATGGTAGAGAAGGTAGTAAAGGTAGACAGTAGTTACCTATTATCCCATTGAACCATTGTGACAGGATTACTGAAACTTCCATATTGCCATTTTTGCTCTACTGGGTACTAAATCTTTCTTAAAATATGTGCTTCACTTTAAACCGAATATTATAATTCAGTGCTCTCACAAAATGCAATGTGCCCCATTACATTACACTACAAATGTTTAAATATTTGTAAATTTTTAATTAGATTCTCTCAGTCATAGACAATGTGCAAGATATTTACTTTATACTATATTGGCCTAACTGAAGCACATCCTTAGCAGTTATACAAGAACACTTGTGAGGACCACTATACCTAATGTTACAGCCAGATGCTCAAGGCAGTGGTGATGTCTGTAAGTGTTGGAACAGCGCACATCAAAGCCTGTAGACCAACCAAGCAGACTGGAGAAGGTGTGAAGGAAGGCAAGAAAGTAAAATCAGCATCCAATGTAAGTTCAGAGGTCCTGGTAACATCATCAGACAAAGGCAACTTAGGTTTCTGGTCATCATCTGTGAGATGTCTGGGCATTGTTCTGATGTGTGAAGCTTCTAGATTATACTCTGCTGAAATTGTATTTGGATTTATACAAATAGAATATATGGATAATGCCAAAGAATTCATTACTATGCATCCATTCTGTTCTGGTTCTGATGTGTGAAGCTTCTAGATTATACATATTTTAGCTTAGAAGTAACATGAGAAGAACAGAAGCAGAACAACTTAGGTATGAGGAACTGGTGGAGCAATGGTGCTCAAGAGGCTGGAGGACAGGTAGCTGCAGGGGCTGAAGATAAGCCCTTTTACAGGGTCTACAGCAAATGACACAGGCTGGGGCCTGATCACCCCTGATCAACCCTGCTGAAATTGTATTTGCATTTATACAAATAGAATATATGAATAATGCCAAAGAATTCATTACTGTCCATCCATTTTGACTAACCCCTTGTCCTGGTCAGGACTGTGGACGTCCAGAGCCTTTCCTGAATCACTGAGCACTAGACCAGGAGGGAGTAGCCCAGCCAGGCTGCCAGTCCATTGCAGGGTAGTCACATATACACTAACTTCATGGACAATTCCTAGTCATTGGTGAACCTGAAACATGTGTTTGAACTGCGCAGGGAAACTAGGGAAGTCTCAGACTATTTCCTGAAAATAACATACATGTTTATAATTTACACACAAAAGGTGGTATTTAATTTTTATGTAATTCAAGGTGTCAGTTTGTTAAGATACTGTGTCTCTCTGTTTGGACACTGTTCACAAGCAAAATCTGATGTGTTGAGATGTTATTATAAATAATATTCACCCATGGGAACAAGGTACTTTCATTTATTTATCTGTACCTGTGGCGTACACCAATTATATTAGTATACAGATAACTGTATTGATCTTTATTGATCAATTATTGCTAAAATTATTTTACAAAACTAACCTTTTGTATTGTGGAACCTCAGAAACAAATAATAAGCATATGCCTATCATAAAAAGAAATCACAATACAATAAAATATATACTTTTTTTATTAAATTTGTGTAACAACAATGACAATTTTTCTGGAAGCATGTGTTAATTTTGAAGGTTTAGAACATCTATATTATGATTTTAAACATTTTCCTTCAGCAGAGAACACATTGTTTATACATTTTGTTTCTTATGCAGTGTGGAAAGAATAAAATTTACCCCCAAACTCAGTTGAGCGACTATAGTTTTTATGAACCGCCAATGTCACCCAGCAACTGCTGACAATTTGCGTTACTTTTTTTGGTTGGGTTNGGAAAGAATAAAATTTACCCCCAAACTCAGTTGAGCGACTATAGTTTTTATGAACCGCCAATGTCACCCAGCAACTATTGACAATCTGCGTTACTTTTTTTTGGTTGGGTCATTTTCTGGAGCCGCTTTTTCCTAATTGGTCCGTTCGCTGGAGACCCCGCCCTGGCGGCTTTTCCCGCTGAGCGCCGGCGCCGCGGCCGCTGTTGGTCCTCGACAGAGACGCGGGGCGCTGAGTTGCTGCACTTTATGGTAAAGTTTACTGTAAGTTGTGGTAAAAAATGAGGTTCTCTGTGTTCGTCGCTCTGCTGCTGGGGGTCCTCAATGTCTCTTCACTCGTGCAGGGTAAGCAACGGCTCCCAATGTTTATATTTCAGTAATTCGTATTCGCTACTATTTTTTAAAAAGCTTAGTNTGAGTTACTGCACTTTATGGTAAAGTTTACTGTAAGTTGTGGTTAAAAAATGAGGTTCTCTGTGTTCGTCGCTCTGCTGCTGGGGGTCCTCAATGTCTCTTCACTCGTGCAGGGTAAGGAACAGCTCCCAATGTTTATATTTCAGTAATTCGTATTCGCTACTATTTTTAAAAGCGCTTAATTTTTTCAGTGAGAGCAGTTATTTATATAGTTTATGTTTAAAGAATATCGCCAGTAAAATGAAATAATACTAAGTGTATGTCAGCCCCTGTATACATGTTTGTCAGCCACTTACACTATATATATTCCAAGAACAAGGTGTAAAATATAAAAGATGCGACTGTAGTCGATTAATAACGAATTTATTTTGTTCTGATTTCCTCTCAGCTCATGTAGATATACACGTTATTGCCTGTCAGACCGGTGACGTTGACCCTGAGGATGAATTACAGCTGGATGGAGACGAGATACTTCACGTTGATTTCGCAAAGGGCGAAGTGGTGTTCACCATACCATCACGTTTAGGAACATACACAGCTCCAGGCTGGGTCGACCAGGCACGGACTCACCAACAGGNTGAAATAATACTAAGTGTATGTCAGCCCCTGTATACATGTTTGTCAGCCACTTACACTATATATATTCCAAGAACAAGGTGTAAAATATAAAAGATGCGACTGTAGTCGATTAATAACGAATTTATTTTGTTCTGATTTCCTCTCAGCTCATGCAGATGTATATACCTATGCCTGTCAGACCGGTGACGTTGACCCTGAGGATGAAGTACAGCTGGATGGAGACGAGCTGTTTTACATTGATTTCGCAAAGGGCGAAGTGGTGAGCAGAACACCAGAGTTTATTGGTCAGTGGGGAGCTCCAGGCTGGGTCGACCAGGCACGGACTCACCAACAGATTTGCAAGAACAACCTGGATGTGGCTGTTAAAGCTGAAAACAGCCCGACTGAAGAGATCGGTAAGACCCCCGTCGTTAGTTTTAACAAACCCAAACAGATTCTACACAGCAGTACTTTATAACAGAAAATGGACTTGAAATTAGGATATATCATGTAACGTGCCACGCTGCTTAAGGAAAATGTAAACCGTTGTTGAAGTGTTAGGGGGACAGTGTGTGTTACGTGGGGGTCTGCACGGTGTGAACAGGGGGCTGGGAGGTTACCTGCAGACTTAGACAGCCTTGCTTGGTAAGGTCTTCTAGAGGTTTTCTTATTTGATGGTTGAATGTTGCAAAATATTTATGCATAAACAAATTCATAGGTGAATGTCTGTTTTTTCTTAAATTCCAAAATACAACTAAAGTTGACTAAACTGACATTGTTCTTGTTGCCATCCTATAGACACTTTAATACAGTGTTTGTCGGTAACTGCATTTCCTCACATTCTGTTGTCTAAATAATACAAATCCTAATTCTTTTCGTCACAGTATATGCTAAGCTTTTATAGTAAAAGTTCAATCTCAGAAATATTCATTAAGTTTTTGGAAATAAAAATAACAAATCTTGATTGCCTAAGTCCTTATATAATTTTCAGAGAAAACAGGTGCAATTTAGGTGCAATAAATTGTCTTGAAGTTACATGATAAATAAATGCCACCATTTAATTAAGATTAAAAACTATTTGTAGATCTCTAATGGACTGTTTAACAATTGCAGATCCTCCTGAAGTCACCGTCTATCCCAGGAATAAGGTTTTACCCGGAATAAGCAACATTCTGATCTGCTTTGCGAACAACTTCTACCCAGCACCTGTGAAAGTGAGGTGGACAAAGAACGATGTGGAGGTGACAGAGGGAGTGACTCTGAGCCGCTACTATCCCAACAAGGACTTCACCTTCAGACAGTACTCCACTATTCCCTTCACCCCCCAGGAAGGGGACGTCTACTCCTGCAGTGTGGAGCACAAGGGGCTTTCTGAACCTTACGCAAGGCTCTGGGGTAAGACCAAGCAAGATTGTTTTACGTTTATGTTTGTTTTGTGTAATTTTATAGCTGAACCAAACATCTGAGGAAATAGTCTGCCAGATGTATGCTCCAGCTATATTTTCTATTTTGGAAAAAATTTAATTTTTTTCTGTGTCTTTTTGTTATATTATTAATTTTTCATGAGGGTTTTGAGGCACTTATATACCAAATTAATTTCAGTGAATAATTCATATAGTTCAGTAGTTATTGGTTTCATAGTAATGGTTCATTAGTTATTGTTTTAGACAGTAAACATAAGATTTATGAATTTTATGAAAATAAATTAAATATAGTTATGATTAGTGACATTAAACTCATGAAGAACAAAGGTATTCAGCTGGTTCCATCAGTAGATATGTAGGTGCCCAACTGAAGACAAGTGATCGTACATCACATCGTTCTGTGGTCCCTGGGTCTCCTCCTGTCATATGTCTAGCATGGATCGATGACTATTATTTGGAAAGCAGATTTTCATCATATGGTACAGCGCAATGTATGGAGGACCTTCCAAGTCTAGTTAAATACAATGTTTCACACTTATGCAAAACAACTGGAATGGAGTTTGTGGAAGGATAAATTTGCTACGTTTAAATTTACTTAAAATTGGTGTGTGTGTATATAGACAAAGGATTTATAGTGTCTTGATTTACACCTTTTCACTAGAATACGATTCTGACTTTTAATATCGTTACTAGATTTACACACCAATCTACTCGATACAACATGCTCCAGGTAAAAAGTCCAATATCACAGTTTTATCCAAACATCTGAAAATGTGTAAAAAAACATTATATACATCCCCTATATGGTTCTTTTACACAGTTAATAAAAATTTACTTGCTTCGCATTCTTCCACTCCAGACTCCTGAGTGCATCTCTTTAAAAATTCCCGTTCCTTAAGAACAACCCCAATAAACTTTTGTTAGTTATAAATGTGAGTATATCACAGGATTTATTTATATGTACTGTGTGATGTCATCCACTGAACAATCTAACCCTAATTTATTTACACATACATCTCCTCTTAAAGACACAACAAGAGCTCCCTGCAACTTTTGCTGCACCGTCCACATGTCCATGAACTTACGCGTTTCACATTATCCAACATTCCTTGTCATAACTACGCCCTCTTAATGCCATTTCCACTTTATACATAATGGCAATAACATCACACACACACACACACACACACACACACACACACACACACACACACACACACACACACACACACACACACAGACACAGAGGCTGGGATCCTGCCACTCAAACACATTCACAGCACAGCACATAGGATTTGTGTCAAATTTATGTTTTTTTTACCAATTTTTACATTTTAGATGAAATTATGATTTTGAAATTTTTCATTTTTTTGAAAATGTTTTTCCTGGACTGCAGTGTACTGAGCAAATCAGAACATAAATGGAGTAATGATGTTAAAAATTATATTGTGTTCTAGCAAAAACGCATTGTGTGAATGCATGTAAGTAGAGGGATGACTATACCTGTTTTTATTAGTTACAAGGTACTAATTTGCTTACCATAATTCTGAAAATCCTCATTTCTTGGACAATTTTCATGCATTTCATTTCATTTTCAAAATATCACTTTCATTACTTTACTTAAGTATGTATTTGTTTATTGACCTTCATAAGTGCAAGTCAGTCAGAAGTCAAGTACGCTGTAAGTCAAGGGCTACTTATATACTGATTTTGAATGAAGTACATAAAAGGATTCAGTTGCAGGAAATTTATTCTATGGCAGAGTAGATGATAATGGAATAAACTGCTCTCTGCAAGTCAATACAACTGGTGCACATATTACTTTCTGTGGTGCCCACATGTTCTTCCATGTTTTTGACTTTCTTACGGTGCAGACATGTACCTCATGTAGTAAATGCAGTTTGAGGGTATTAGGATTTGGCGGGGTATAACGTGTTATTACTTTTTACCTTTCCAACTTTCCACTTTCTGACCTGAGCGCCACAAGGTAACTCAACTAGTTTCTTCACTAAATCTGTGAATAAATGAGGAGAAAATTTGGCTTGAAAGAGATTAATTATGGGACCCTTTATGAATAATGAGAGTTTCAACAGTTATGAGAGAGAGAAAGAGTTTGCTCCACCACACTGGAGCCAAGACTGAGGCCTGGTGCACTTTCAGTTTTGGACTCACGTGAGTCGGACAGGCAGGTGGCTAGAAATGGAGGAACATGGCATTCTTGCTGCAGTGTGAAGGTCGATCACATCCTGCAGGTCCAGCACTAATATTCTTTTACTATTTTACAGGTAGTTGCCAGGTAGTATCTATCTATCTTTACTATCTTATAGATAGTTGTCAGTAAAGAGTTTTGATTGGGGTGTTTATGCAAAATGTACCCTTTATTCACTGTTCAATTAAATTCTATGAATTTCACTGCTTTCCTTCTGGAGTGTCTCCATTAACATTTGGATGTTTGCTGTCTCTGGATGTTCTGCAGACCAGCTTACAAAGAGAACAGTAATTCTGACTTTATTTACAATATTTAAAATTTACTAAAAAGTTTTACACAGTTTTAATTCATACACCAAGTTATGTCTCCTTTATGTCAGAAAATCATTTTGTAACCTGATGTAGCTGAAGACAAAGTCAGTATCATGGAATTTGTGGATACATGTACAAATTATGCAGAAATCATAATCACTGTGTCTAGTATTTCTCAGCATCTACACCCCCTGTTGCAGTTAATTTTTTTTAAAGTATGCTAGGTATGTCCATTGCTGAATGTTTCACTGTAAGTTCTTTCATGTGATGAAGAACAAATGAGAAATGTTGAACAAATTTAAATGACCTTTCTGTGATTATCCTTACAGAGCCGGAAATTCAGAAAGAATCAGACATCGGAAAGACAGTTTATTGTGGAGTTGGACTGACGCTTGGTTTGCTGGGTGTGGGAGTTGGAACCTTCTTTCTCATAAAGGGGAACAACTGCAATTGAAATGGGTATGTAGCATTGTGAGTGGCACGGTGATGCAGTGGTTGGCACTGGTGGCTTTCCTCTCATGACCCAAAGTTGTGTTTTGAAAAGGTGACTCTGAATTGCCCTCTGTGAATGAATTGTGTGTGTGTGTGGGCTGGAGTCCTGTCCTGGTTGCATGCTGCTCTGTGATTTATGCTTCCAGGATAGACTCCAAGCCACTGCCACCCAAAACTTAAACACGAGGTCATTTATAAAGGATGAATTGATGTACAACTATACATATGGCT
This sequence comes from Arapaima gigas, assembly GCA_900497675.1. Taxonomy (NCBI): domain Eukaryota; kingdom Metazoa; phylum Chordata; class Actinopteri; order Osteoglossiformes; family Osteoglossidae; genus Arapaima; species Arapaima gigas. The sequence goes on along the minus strand of UFQX01000711.1, from coordinate 13,128 downwards.
ATAATTATGGAATTATTATCAAATCTGACATATATGGGGAGAGTTTTTGATGACCACTAAAGAAATGAATGGACATACAGAGTGCATTTAAACATAAATAATCCAACAAACATGTAAGCACTTGCAAAAAATGTGCTTTCTTCTGCAGCCACATTAAAATTCAGTCCAGACAATAGCAGCCCTGCAGTTTTCGAGCTCTGATCAAAATGTTTGGGGGTCCACAGCAAACAGGATTTCAGGGGCACTCATGAGCAGATGTGTCTTAAAGCTGCTGTTGTAGATAATGCAGGTTTTCCATTTTGATCCAGTAGTTTTAGACAGAACAAAGATTCAGTTGTAGCACAGTTATTAAAAGTAACAGCACACTGACAAACTACTTGGGTAAAAATTATACTGAAATCTTCAGTGACAGAAATAAATGATTAAAATGAAGATAAAATTACAATTGCTCCTTAAGTTATGAGCACAACTGGGATTGGAAATCAGTCTGTAAATTTAATTTTTTGCAAGTCCACAGTCTATAAAATCTTAACAGATTACCTTTATTTATTCAGTTTACATTCTGTTGAAAGCTTCAGACAAAGCCATAATGAATTAAAAATTGGCTGTAAGTTTTTTTTTTTTTTTTTTTACTACATCAGCAGCTCATACATTACAGGTGTTCCTCTATTCTGGACACTTTGGGTATAAGACAGGGAAGTCTGTGGACAGAATGCCAGTTTATTTTATTAGCATGAAGTAACATTAAAGAAAAGGTTACTAAAGTTTTAAACTCTGAACAGTTTTAATGCATCTTTGTTTTTGTCCAGTTACCACAAAGACTGAAGATGAAGAACTGGAATGGTGAGGCTGTAACAATATTTGTATGACCATTTGTATGACCATTTTTATTTTAACTATATATACATTATGTTCAGTTTCATTTTCATAACCACTATTAGGATATTATGAATTACAAATAATATGAAAACAACTTAACCCTAAAAGATTTTATTACAAATATAAACAATGTTTAAATAAAGTGCGACATTTGTAATTTTACAGTAACTTTACTAAGGAAACCCAAAAAACTGCATTAACTTTAGCAGTATGTATTTAATAAAAATGTAAGATTTTTTCTGTACTGTAATCCAGAAGTTGCCAAGCTCTGTTTCTTAATTTTGTTTAAGGCGACCTGCTAGATGTTCAGGAATCAACACATCATAATCAACATAGTGTCAGTTGTTAAATTTACACAGTAATATGTATGTTATGCCTGTGAAATTCAGATAATTCAGTTTTTATGATCTTTATAAATTATATAGGAAAACATTCACTGATAAAGTTTTTTTTTTCCCACATGTGATGTCCTAGGAATTAATAATCTGAAAGTTGGTTCAGTTGATACAGTTTGTATGTCTTAAATTACTCTGAAGTGGAAAAGGGCAGGAAAAAACAGCACTGTGTATATAATACAAAACTTTGTGCACATTTAACCTCGAATAATAAACAACTTGTGTTTTCTGTTGAGTTGTAGATGTGATCTAAAAAGTTTCTCCTAAATTTGTTTTTACACACATCTGAATGCATCTAAACTGATTAACCGTCTTCTATTGATAACTGAGATGATGGACAGGATGTAATTGTGAAAATCATGGTCTGAAGTACATAATGTATCAATCCTCTAATAAAATGAATGTATGAGAAAAGACCAATGAAAATAAAGAAAAAATGCTGTATTCTGCATGTAGTAAACATGGATTTCTCATGGTTAAACATGGACGGATTTCTTTCTGGATTTACTCATTTTTAAGAGTCAGGTAAAAATGTACACATTCAAAATCTAATCCTACATATCTGACCTATAACTGATTCACTTAAGAAACTTTCACCAGCTTTATTTTGATGTGTATAGAAAAATAAAAACGTGAAAGCTTTTGTTGTTCTAGTTTTCTTTGTGTGGAAATTTTACATTTTTGACATTCACACACATCTGTGCTCATCATCGTCACACCAGGGAAAGCCTGGTCCGGGCTGTGATGGTAGCAGCATGGAGAACCTTGCAGAGGGAAGCAGTGGAGCTGGGGTTTGGGCCACACTCTGGGTCAGGAACAGAAGGGACAAATGGGTCATTGACCAGTTTAGAGCGTTCAAAAGTTGGGACATGGCTATTAGACAAAAAGTAAACTGCTGAATGGTAAAGTAAGGGATGGGTTCTAGGGTGTATAACTGGAGAGACAGGTGGGTTGGGGGTATTAGTGTGGCCATGGTTTAGGTGTGTGTAAATCTTTTGCTTAAGATTCTAGACTTATTGCAAGGTTAGATTTCTGTAATTGTAATTTTGGGTCTTTGTGTTTAATTTGTGTATTATGTTTTGCTCTTTCTGTAAATGTAATTTTTGTCATTTTAAGACAATTAGTACAGAACATGTTACAAAATACAATTTACTTGAAATGGAATACATCCCTCACTTCCTGTTGTAGGGGCCAATATCACTCCTCCTCCCTGCCATTATTCTCTGGCAGTGGTTGTACACATTACTGTTGTTAATATTACTCTGTATATGTGCATATATAATATTTATTTTACTTACAAGAACTTAGAGAAGTACACCAAGCTTCATCATAATTTCTCCTTGTTAAACTATTAACTACATATTTTTGGTCCTGCCATGTCTTTTTTCTTCCGTGGTCTATTTTGTGTTTGCATAGCCAACTTTCAAATTACTTACAATTGTTGCTATTTAGCCAGTGAGGAGAGCAAAACAATAAACTAGCAGCAAGGAGTAACTTACTGCTCTGGGGTCCAAGTACCAACAGCCCCCACCCCCCCCCCCCCACCCCCCTGTGGGCATTTTGTTATGGTGTCATATCCTTATCCAGGCACTTGACTGCTGATCTGTTTGGCTGATCTGCTGTCAGCCATAGGCTCCAGGCTACAGAAGCAGGTCTGTCCAGGGGGCAGCATGGGGGGCTTGTGTGCCAACAGGACAAGCCACCTCAGGAAGAAAGAGAGATCAAATAACTTGTGAATATTTTGACTAAGGTCACCACTGAAATACAATCTGGACACCCAAGTATCAAGTCCAGCTCCAAAGGATGGATCTGCAAAACTCCAAGTAAGTCAGTATATTATGAGCACTGAGGACTAAGCTCATTGCTAGGAAGAAGGTTAGAGATGTAAACTGGTGCCAGATCTTTGAGTGTCTTACAGGTTTCTAGATGAGCTTGAGAGGAGAGATAATATAGACAGGGCATCCAGACAATAAAAGGAGTTAACAGTAACCCAGCCTGCCAGAAATGAAGGTATGAAACAGCTTCTCAATGCCTGGTCCAAAGAGAACATTTCAAGTTGAAATTAATTTGAAACACTCCTCAGCTGCAGAAAGTAAGTCTTTGTAACTGACTTAACATGGGGCTGGTAAGAAAATTGTGGGGTGACAGAGAACTCCAAGAGACAGCTGCAAGAAAAAAAGCTTGTGAACCCTGGTTTTCTGCAGTACTCATAAAATGTGGTCTGATCTTCATCTAAGTCACAATAATAGACAGACACAACCTGGCTCAACTAATAATACACAAACAGTTATATTTTTAATGTCTTTATTGAACACACTGTTAAATCATTCACAGGTCAGGCTGGAAAGATATGTGAACCATGGATTTAGTAACTGGTAGAACCTCTTTTAACAGTAGTACATGAACAGCTCTATTCAGGTCATACTACAGTATCTCAGTTTTGTTAAGATCTGGCCTCTGACTTGGCCATTACAAGACCTGACATTTGTTCCCTTTTTAAACCATTCTTTTTATTTAATCTTGTATTTTGGACCATTGTCTAGTTCCATCATTCAACTTCTATTAAGATTCAGCTGACAGACCGCTACCTGCACTCTTGTATAAAATTTCTTATAACAATTTTGAATTTATTATTCCCTCAACGATTGCAAGCTATCCAGGCCCTGAAGCAGCAAAGCAGCCCAAACCATAATGCTCCATCCACCACACTTTACAATTGGGATGAAGTTTTGGTGTGCAGTACCCTTTGGCCCGCAAACATAGCAGTGTCCGTCTCTCCAAAGAAGTGCAACTTTGTCCCACCTGTTCAGAGACTATTGTACCAGAAGCAGTGTGGAACATCCAGGTGATCTATTGTAAACTTGAGATGTGCAGCAATGGTTTCAAGAACACCACTCTTTTTTAGTGTTTTTCTTATAGTGGACACATAAAAGACTTTAACAAGTTCTAGAGATTTCTGTAGGTCTTTTGTTGGTACTTTTGGATTCGTTTCCAATTTCTCAACCAATGCACATTGTGCTCTTGGTATGATCTCTGCAGAATGTCCATTCCAAAAGAGAGTAGCAATAGGACTGTATTTCCTTCATTTATAGAGTTTGACTGTGGACTGAACATTCAGATCTTTAGAAATGCTTTTGTAGCCATTTCTAGCTTCACACAGCTCTACAGTTCTTCTGCTAAGGTTCTCTCAAAGTAGTTTTGATTGCATGCATGCTGCACAGAGACAGATCTCTCTTAAGAAGAGCAAACCCTGTCAGTCACCTGATTTTGTGTGTGTTTTTATAGGGCAGAGCACCTCTACAATCTACACCTCCAATCTCATCTCATCGATTGGAACACCTGACTTTTGTAGTGGTCATCGTCCCAGAGGTTCACATACTTATTTTAACCTAGACTATGATTGTTTGAATGGTGTATTCAGGATTACAATTACAATTATTTTTTTTATTACATAAGACAGCTTGAGTTTGTCTATTATGTGACTTAGATGAAATTAACACCACATTTGATGAGTAATTAATGCATAAATCCAAGTAATTGCACAACCAGGGGTTCACAAACTTTTTCTTGCAACTGTTGTGATTATGCAAATGCCAAGGATTGTGGTTAAAGTTTAAATCAATTTAATCATTAAATGCAGGACCTTAACTGGCTCACACAACATAGTCAACTACCAGTTAAATAAGAATATATAGACACGAGTTAATAAAAAAAACTCAGCTACGCACATATAATATGTTGAGCAGACCATGAAGTGTGTGGTTTGGGACTGTTCCACACAACTGCTGTGGGCCCAGTGCACCCAGGTATTACAGAAAGTACAAGAGTAGGTGGTGCTGGACTATGATGAAGTTATGAAAGACTGGAAAAATGAGCAGGAAGGGAAGGATGTGTATCTTTAAGGAAGAACTCTAGAATGCAGGCAAGACCTAGTGAAAGGGAAGAGAGATAAACATGTCAAAGAGATGTTTTTTTATTGAAAGGGGAGTTGGGGGGAAAAATAATGACTGACATTACAAAGATGGGGTATGATGAGACTAAAAAGAGGCAGAAAGGATTGTTTCTGTGTTAGGTGACGTGAAAAGAAAATGAGTAGTGCTAAGGCTGAAATATTTAAATATCCATCCATCCATACATACATAACCTGCTTAGTCCTGGTCAAGGTGATGGTCCTGGAATCACTGGGCACCAGTCTGTGGATGGGATGCCACTCCACTGAAGAGGATTTAAATGAAATATTATTGAAATATTTCGATCTGAATTTCAAACTTCATAACTACTGTACTTATTTTTTTGTATTTACGGGAATGTCTAATAAGATCTTTTTTTACTCAGGTGAACTACATGGGGGTACTATGGTTTCATACTTATTTAATACTTATTCTAATCTTGATTCGTACAAGCCGATTGTGGTGTGTGAAGCTTGAATGGGGCTTATTATTATTATATACTGAATTATTAAACATATACAGGAATTCGCGTAACGGGACAGTTTCACAATGCGAAGTAACCCGGTAAAAAAGGGGCCCGTTCGCTGTCCCACGTTCACGACAAACCTGCCCTAGTAACAGATGACGTTGTGTTGCTGTCAGCTGTGATTGGTCTAGTTAATAACTCCGTTTGTCATTTACACACAGCGCCGTTTCCCGTTTCTCACTTTGGAGAAGAATAATAATCTGACTTCAGTCCGGCGCTGGAAAACCAGACATGTCGCTGTTAAATTCATTTACACTGGTGGTACTGCTGTTTGTGCCCGGATTTTGTAAGTAACTCTTTTCAAGAAAGTTTCATGTGCCAAACTAATATGCAAAGATTAATACACAGGTCACATGTACAGCATTTCGTCGCAATGTATTGAGTCTTATAAATAATACGCAGATTTTACCGATATATTATTTTGTTCTGGCTAGAATGGAAACAACTTGCGTAGTTAAACTGTTAGTAGGTTAGCTGCAGAAGAGTGACGAGTTACTGTGACCTGTTTGTTAGACGGTAGGTGAAGTTCATACACGCTGACTTTGCGCGCGTGTTCCGTGTGTTTCTGCAGGCGGGGCTGTGTGTCCTTTAGGGTTAGGATGGGTCGGTATGTTAATTCATACTGTGTGACACTGTTTGGATTGTCTGGATGGAGATTACAACTGGTGACACTAGCAAGCAGGTTGGGAACTCGGCACGAACCAAACTATAACCGAAAAGCGGGTCACGTGGTGTCGCCGGTCTCTGTTCGGGGCAGTAGGTGACATCCCGCAGCGTCCGGACTGCGCGGTTCCGCTTGTGTTCGATCCTTTCTCGGCATGTGTGGAATTTCTCCCCTTGTTTATGTGGGTTTCCTCCAACAACATGAAGATGTATGTCAGGTGGGTGGGTGACTGAATGGCCAGTAGTGTGTGATAATATTATACTGTTTAACACTGTAAGGTGTCAACTAAATACACAACTTCAGAGAAAGCATCTGTTACCAGTCTTCCTCCTCATTATGAAGGTAATGGATTCCTGAAAAACCTTTTGTAGAGTGAACTCTCATAACTCCAAAATCTAATAACCATTAGTTTCAGAAGTTTGTGTTCCTGAGCCCAGGTAAACAGTCACATCTTTACTCGGTGCTGATTTCTCTAATAAGTAAAACTTGCCATTTGTGTTTTGTTGAATACTGCATGTGTTTGGATGTGTACCTTGGATTTTGTGAGATATTAGTGGCAATGACTGAGGCATCCTTAGATAAAGTGGACTTAATAAATAGACCAACAGAGAAGTCAGTCTCTGGACCGTGTGTTTGACTTTTCACAATGCCCATGAAAAACAAGTTCATTCACAGGTAAAAACTGCACTACTTCACCTACCCACTTCAGCACCTATTTTTTTTTTTTTTGACTGTCCCTATAAACATGAAACGCTGTCATCTGCTGCCCATTTATGGCTGAATTCTGTTCAAGCCACTGCAGCTTGTAGATGAGACTTGTTGAAGTGATCAGCTGAGGAGGATCTAGGAATAGGACATTCATTATCAAGACAAGATGAGAACATGAGGAGTTTCCAGAGCTTCTGCTGGGATTGAGAGCTTGTGTACTGGTCTTGTGCAGACAGTATTGCATTGCCACGTTCAGTAGCTTTATTACTGACTAGATCTTTTTGGAATTTGAAAAATTAATGTGTTTTCCAAGGTATATTTAGATTAAAGAAACATCGACAAAAGTCAATGAATACCTTCATTTACAAGAAATTATTTTTAGTTTTGAATCTACCTGGCTAAATAGTAGAAGCAGCAGGCCACTAAATAAAACTAAATTATTATAAAATATAACTAAATTAATAGAAACTGTTAAAAACCGCAACAGAGTAGCAGTAAAAGGGATGTTAACTCTAAAATCAGCATTTCTCTTCAGACATTTGCACAGCTAATGTGAAATGAAGTTACTTTAATAAATGGTTTAAAGGATGTTTGTGCTCAACTAATAAAAATAGCATAGATTGGGCACTGCTCACCCTTATTGGCACCCCTATCTGGAAACCTGGCACTGGTTACCACCTTGCCTTGTAGAATGAGTGCCAACAGCTTCCCAGCCATAGTGAACTGACAGAAGAACCTCGTCTTCCTCTGATTTCACTACTTGGTTTTTCATTTGGAGTTATTGATGTATAGACTCATTTGGCTTGTACTTTGTCCATTTGACTCTGAGAAGGCTCTGACAGCAGTGCATCTCAAAGCCTCTTTTCTTCTAACAACTTCCTTCTTTAAAGCCCAGATCTCATAGTCTTTTTTTGTTAACACTCCAAAGCAAGAAACCATTTTCATGTGTAAAGAGACATTATTCATATAAGAACAAAACAATTTTATAACAAAATTTCTGTGTAAGTTACATCAAATCATTACTTATACTTATCGAATCTTATTAGGACTGAATAGAAGAATGTGACAACATGTGGCTCCAACTCTGTATGGTGGCAGAGAAGGAGATGAAATGGATGATTGCACATCTTTAGTCATTCCCTGTGTGCACCAGAAGCAGGACGTTGGCAGGCTGGCTGAAGTCAAATCCAGATGTACTGTGTACATAGAGCAACACAGCTGCATTTTTAAACCAGTTACAGATGTGGCATATTCTGATACAGAGGCAGCTGGAAAGGAAGCCCAGTAGTAGGTTCCTATCAAAAATGGCTTCAAGTAAAGTACAAAGCTCAGCTCAGCTTGGGGGCAAGCAATAGGGACCTATTACCTGCCAAACTTGTACCATCCACCAGCTCACACAAGGTGTTTGGCAAGATGAAGAGCCTGAATGTGGTTTGGTGAGTGTTTAACATTTTGGTTACAGTCCTGATAATCCATGCATAAAGCAAATGAAAGAGGAACCATCTGCTTAAAATACAGGATAACATCACAGTGCATCTCTCCAGGAAGATCAATGAGAGACCAGATCATCTAGAAGACTTCAGAAAAACTCCATAAGTACAAATAAACTAAAAAAATGAATTCCATAAAATAAAGGACTTAAAGTTTAATATGAAAACTGTGAAGGAAGTGACTAAGACAAATTAAGTTAAAATAACTGAGCTGGAACTGAAATTAAACCAAGTGGAACGATATCACTGGAGACAAAATCTGAGACGATAATTCCTGCAAAACAGAGGAGGACGTGGAGAGATGCTCAGAAAAATGGCGTACAGCCTACTTTGTGGCTAAAAGGGCATTGATCACTGGCATGGATGTTAAACCGAAGTAAAATATTATTTAAAACAGAAAAAAGTTTGGGATTTATACTGTGGATGAAATACTGATAAGTTAGTCTTCTCTATAGAACATGAAATTCAAGTATTTATTTATTGTTGAAAGTTATTTTTATAGGTGTTGAAATGTAATGGATCCTCTTGATTTCTTCTTTATAGTTGTTCAATAATATGTTGAGTTCAAGTTATTTTTATAGCGTGCTTCTTCCCACATGGTGAGCCAGAGCTCTGAACAACAGATTAAAAACAGAACAGATTAATTATATATTCAGTGACAAGAACTACACTGCCTAGAAAAGAGATGTAGTTAACTGCCAAAAATTGAGGAGAGGAAAACCAAAAACTCACAACTAAAAAGGTGAAGGAGAAAAATAAACCTCCGGGGGGCCAAGTGCCAGCAACTGCCCACCCTCCTTTGCATTGTACACATAAAATAGTGCCAGTTGTTACAGCTAAGAAAGACTATACTGCTGTATATGACACTGTTTTAGACAGTAAAGGCTAAATAAAACATCATCCAGGTACAGGTTTGCTGATCTCATCTATCATGGCATGAAGAATTCTGGTCTTAGAGCTGGTCTCTTCTGGCCTCGGTGGCGGAAGGGGGTTCAACAGTTTGTGCTCATGGTACAGAGAAGAATGCATTTGTTCAAAGTCCATCAATCAGTTATTGCAGTGGCTATACTGGGAAAATGTTAATGTTGGGAAATGTACATATATGCTTTCAACAATAAACAATAGTAATTTACTTTGTGAAGTAGAAAAAAAGATTAATATTATACAGAAGTTTCAAGATATATAAATGATTTAAACAATCTTTAATACTAAAATGGATCAAATTCATATTTCTCTTCAAACATCCCCTTCTGAAATAGAGCTGTATAGGTTATGTCAAGGTTTAGCAATTACTGTCACATAGAAACAGAAAGATCCAGAACTACAGGAGTACACATGGTATAATAAGGTTAGGTCTAAATAGTCAAGCTTTGATTTGTGGTTGATTTCAGGCTCATTACAACAAAAGGACAAATATTTCCTATTGCACCATCAGAATATGCTGGCTATAGAGCGATTTATATTACTGTTAATCTGGGTTATTAAAATTTCTAGAACCTACTGGAAACAGTGGGATTTTTGAAAATAAATACATATTACATGTTGGAAAAGTGTTGTTAAATTTGTGGAACAAAAACTGGGAACTTATGAAATATAAGGTAAGATTTACCACTAATAATAGAACAGACATTACCAGAGATAGCAGGATAAAGGAAAAGACTTTTTATGGTAATTTGTGATATTACAGGTAACAACAATAATGATCAAATAGCTGCATGTAAATTATCTAGTCTCTGAATTGGACAAACTATATATTTGAAAAGGCAACAGGAACTTCTGTTAGGTCCACAAAGACAGTTGTTAGAGGAAGGTTAAAAAAAAACTGTAAATAGTTTTATAATTTGGAAATTAGAATGAAGAATATACATCTCTTAGGAACCTTAGCGTGGATAATCATGAAACTCAAAACCACGAGGACTTTGCAAAATATGTATAATATTTATGGCAAGTTATATGCTAGTGTAACAAGCTCTGGGGACAACATAAGACTTTTTGAGATTTGTAAAAGAAGGTGTACAAATTAGAAGAAGAATTCTGAGCCATAGACATATCCATTTCTGATATTAAGAAAATATCATATTAAATATTATTAAAATTTAACAAATCCCAGGTAAAATTGGCCTTTATTGTTTATTTTATTAAAAAAACTTTTCAAGAGAATTTGGCTGAATTTCTTCTTTTGGTTAAGAATCAGTTCACAGTAGAGTCTTGCCAACCTCAATGGATCAAGGTCTAATAACTATAATATGAAAACTAGATAAAGACCCCTTGGTAATAGATAACTGACAACTTATTACTTTGATTAATAACGATAAAAAGATCCTTGTGTCTGTTTTTGCAGAAAGCTAAAATCTTATTTGTTTGTTTCCATCCTCATGATTGAGGGGTGGAGACCACCGAAGCACTTCTCATTATCATTCCCTATCAATCCTTGACTCAATAAGTGACGTCACAGTCTGGTTTTATGATGAGAAGACATTTCTGGAATAATGTTTGACTGGTCTTAGAGTTTGTAGATTACAATCTGTTTATTCATCAAGATAGCTTTGTTTCTTTGTGAACGTGTGGACGGCTTTTGGCAGAATAGAACACTTAGATTCTTAATGTTTTTGGATTTTGTGAAGACTTTGAAAAGGTGAGTAGAACACTGTACATATGACAAAGATAACAATTCCATTAAGCTTGCTCATGGGATCTCCCACAGGTTTGAAACTGGTAGAGGAAGTAGACAAGGATGCCTCATACATCCACTCCTTTTTTGTTAGCTACACAAGCTATGGCTACTCACATAAAAAGAGATGGGTTTCAGGGTATTCAGATTTGCATGATTTAAATTCAAATAGGTTGAAGATACAACACTTTCTTAAAGTAACTATACAGAAGTGGAGAAAGCTGTTAAGTATTTAAAGGCTTTTCTTTCTGTTTCTGGTGTTTCTTTAAATATAGGAACATATGATGTGTTATTCATTGTGGCCTGTTGCAGGGCAGAGACAGCCACAAAGGCAGGACAAATGGTACTAAACAGCAGGTTAGTTAGCAAAAAAGAAGGGGGTTTTAATACAGTTAGTAATATAACCACACCAGTGACAGCGTAGGTGGTGTGTTCTGGGGACCTGGTCTGTCTCTGTGGGGGTGGGAAGAATACATCATACAGTCCAATGAGGAATTCCACCAGGAGTGCTGTATGGTGAGGGCCAGTTGTGACACGGTGATGGACCACCACTTGTAGACTGACAGCAGCACACATTGTTATGAACCCCCTTTATCCAGGGACATCTACGGTTGATCTTTGGCCTGTGATGGTCCTGCCTCTCTGATGCCTTTTAGCCAAACTGAATCCAGCCTCATCGACAGACATATTCAACTGGTTCAGTGTTCGCATCGAGCTCCAGAATTTTCTGGAAGAAGACATGACCATGTGACTGTGGAACAGAGTGTAGCAACAATAGCTGTACAGGACAACAGTGACTACAGTGTGGTGTAAACTGAAAAATGGATGAAAATTTGTGATTTTATTGTGAAAATCTCTGAAAGTTCATTACCTCTTCTGGCTCTTCACTGTGGCTAAAACCAGTCCAATATTTATATTAGTTTTAAAGAAACTTAGTCATCCCTCGATTTATGTGTTTTCAATAGAACACGATGAGTATAAATACATAACTCGATTTACGTACTGATCTGTTCAATACAACTGGCTCGGTCAACATTGTAATTTCATCCAAACATGTTACACTGGGTATAAAGAAAACAAACATAAACTGCACACTGTGCGTGTGTGCGGGTTATATGATTTTTGGACAGTAGATGAACATATTACATTTGGTTATATACTGGCCGTTGTATGTTAAAGAGCGCGCCTTTAACGGTCTTTTCTCTGTTTACTGTGTTTTATCTCTTTGTATAAAGTGCATCTGAATTACAGTGTCTATCCCTCACTGTGCTTAATCGCGCGATATGTGCTCTTATTTTTGTACTGTTTATATTTGAAAAAATCTTGTTTTTAATATCAAAAAGTTTAAAAGACAGACTTGTTTTGGGTTTAAACTTGGGTTGTTCATTAAACCACAACTAACCTGGTAACCGAACAGCTGCCCATTTGGTTCTCTCTCCCTCCATCATCAGAAGGAAACCACTGAAGAACATGACATCAGTGGCGTGAAAAACATCACAAAACTACATCGTAAATGACAGAATAACAGAATAACACACTGCGCCGCAAGTGGTGACGGGATACCGCCCCCCACGACACGACGCCCTGTGACAGTTTTAAGACGCACAGCGGAGTTTAAAGCTGAAGTTCAGTGTCTGCGAGTGTTTTATTCAGATTTATTCATGTTACCTTATTAAGGCTTTAAAGTAACACAAAAGACGGTTTTTGCCTGTTCTTTTTACAGCCCATTTATTTACGTTTGTATTTATGCTCCGCTGTTTTCTTCTGCTCGTCATATTGCTACTTTATTTTATATTCATATTTATTCTCATTTCTGCTTCTGCGAAAACGACACTTTATTGGTCA